>JARJPP010000562.1:0-106991 GCA_030782485.1 Beauveria brongniartii
GTAAAAACTACTAGTAAAAAAACATTAGAACTAGGTACTAGTAATAGGAATAATAGATAGGTATAAACCCTTATATTTACCTATTAGCTTATACTATATACTATATATCCTACCCTTTACCCTAACGTTTATAGTCTAGTTTACCTAATATTATCTAAGTTTAGTTAGTTCTTAGGTCTCTTAGATACTAAATATTATAATAAAAGTAGTTTTATAGTCTTTAATTCTAAAAAAGTAAATTACTAATTACCTAAATAACTCTCTAACTAAAAGTCTTAATATACTTAAGAGTTTTAAAAAGAGTATAATAACTATTATATATAAGGTTACTTTTTTATATATATAGGTATATACCTTTAAGGCTATAAATAAGTTACTTAGTAAGTACTAGTAAGCTAAAAAAACTAGACTATAAACTAAAGGATCTCTTTTTATATAAGATATAAGAGATTTAAAGGAGTAAATAGATATAAATAGTTAAGTAAAGGATAAAATATAGGCTTATAATAGTTAGAAGGTAAGGGTTAAAATATATAGTTAGTAATATAATATATATAATTAGACTAGATATAATATATATATTTATTTTATAAATATAAAAACTAGTAAAGAAGAGGATTTTAATTAGTTATAGATGTTTTTTTTTAATATTAGTAAATTATTAATAGTTAAAGGGTAATAGGTTAGTAGAGGTGTACTACTTACTTATCTATACTACTTACTTATTAACTATATTATATTTATATATAATTACTATATAAAATAAAGTACCTTTTAAAATCTTAATCTTATATAAGTAGTCACGTGCTCTTATATACCTAGTAAAATAGCACTGTATACCTAGTAATACTCTTTCTATATCATGAGAAAATTGATGTGGATAGATTAGAACTGGGACTGTATAAGAGGTGCATGGCCCTATCAGTCTGGTCCACTTCGCAGCCTCATGCTAAGTAAATGAAAGCGCTAAATGGGATCGTTGGAGGTAGTATTAACTATCACATTTTAAACGCCCGTCGACGTTGCATCTCCTTTGCCTCACACCAAGTAGAGATAATTTGATGGGTCAAGCAAGCAGGTCGTCTATTGTTTTTTTTTACTGGTTCGCTCGCTCGCTCATTGTTTCGATGCAAGCCTCAACGATAGCTCCTCCACTGAAGACCCGTTACAGTGGTGCCGACAAGGATCATCTTGTTCCCATACATGTCATCGGCCCATCAGCAGGGACCATCAATCAGACAGGCTAAATTTTCTTTTCGCAGGAAAACTGCACCATTCTTGAGCAACCTAGCGAACCTTACGAACTATCCGCGCTTGCGCTGTAGCTCGTTGTATCTAACTCATGGCCTAAATTAAAGGAAAGGGCTTTTATCACATTAGTCTCTCGCACTCTTTATCTCGCAATATGTTCTTCACTACGTTGTGCCTTGTATTTAGTGCTCTTGTGCAACTACTGCAAGGTGATATTGTGACCCACTACTATAGACCACTACTAGCCAAGTAAGTCTTCATATACAGACGGACACAACTACTGTTTTCGGCTCCTGCTCTACTGTTTGTTTACTTGAGCCCGGCTGCAGGAGTTCTTTTGCATTAGCTGCGCCTCGTCGGCCCCCCAGTTCTTGGGTGCCGATAGCCGTCAATAGGTCTCAGGTTGTACCTGTCGCGTAAGCCGTGGTGCCACTGTGTGAGTCGCTGGGCCTGCATGGTGCTGCCCCCTACATGAGAGTTGTATCACATGAATTGGACAGTGATATAGGCACCTGCTACAGAGACCTGCATGGAACGTGATGAAAATTGGCACGAGAACTCTTGTATAATAATTGGAACTCCATAGGTACTTTGGCTATCTACAGATTTCGGCTCTCTCGCACACACCAGTGCTCCTGTGTAAAATTGAGACGGCACGACGGATCGATTCGGATCGATCCACATGCTACCAGCCTGGGCATCTAATACTCATCCATATTGGTTCAGCTAACAGCCACTTAGTAGAGATACGAAATAGATACATACTCAATTAGAGCCTTGAGTGCAGTTGAAGCATTTATTGCCCTCGTTGTAATAAACGGGGACCGCGCCACCACAGGTGTTGGGTTGACCACAGGTTCGTGTGGTTCTGTCCATTTCGGACGTACAACCCACGCATTGTTCGATGAGCAAGTCGCACATGGTGACTCTGTGTTGCAAAGTGAAATGTTTTGTTGGTATAGCTGCAAGCGGCGCAGATGGGAGAAGTGAATGATGAGGAAGTTGGCGGGTGAGACGAAGAGGAGGAGAGTGGCGGCCTTAAGTAGTTGAGCTGATCGTTGCTCCTTCGCGCATGCTGCACGGTAAAAGGCTTCACCCAATCAACAAATCATACAGTATTCCGCTGACTCACCTCGCAGTACACTTGCATGATCTGGCCAGAAATCAGAGCAGTAAGTGGTTGCGTCGTATAACTTAAGCGCTCTACCATAACACTTCATTAACTGCGAACGCCATGGGCCATCCACCCCTCTCCCAGAGATGGATCTCGCGGAGATGATGTTCCAGAAAGAAGCTCAATCAATATCTGTCATATAATATACATCAGTATGACGCTTCAGGTACAAATGAATTCTAAGGGTAAAAAGGAGACATGATAGCATGGGTTGACCACAGGCAGTTAAAAACCTTGGCGGATTATTGCCGTCAACCCGCAACTTTACAGGGTATTCGTCCGTGGGAGGCTTCCGTACTGGTACTGCTCCAGTTGGTGCCCTAGGCCCGGCCTACGGAGGTAGCCGCCGTACACCCCGCAAGCAGCCAAAGCTATTACCGACCCAAGCCTCGACCACATCTGCTTTGTAAACGAACCGATCAATTATGGCAATCACTTCTGTGGCAAAATTTCTACCTTGACCAGTTAGTGAAGAAAAGTGTGCACAATCAACAAACTCAGGTGAATACTTTTCTAAGGACTATCTAGTATTGTTTCTCAAAGGCGCACCTGCCCCCAACCACTCCAGGACAATGCAAATCAGGCTCCCGCCTAGCACACTGCTTTATGTACTGGCGAGCTACCACAAACATTGCCTCTATTCTCACTATTTCCCGTTCTTTGCTCGTTATATTGTTCCCAGTCGCTGGTAGGTTCTGGTTTTCTTGTCGGGCGAGCTGCACGAAGATCAACCCAAAAAGCTGAAGCTGATTCTCTGTATAACCCTGCACGGGCGTGTGAATCATCCCCGCCCTAGCAGCGTCTGGTTGCCCCCATAACACCTCGTTTTGTGGGTGGCAGACAGCTACCAGTGGAAGCCAAATGATCGTAAACAGAAGTACGCGGGGGATGAAAATACCTGCGCACGTTTCCAAACGGCGCATTGACGAGACCTATTGTTCACTCGACAGGGAGCCTCGGCGGTGGGCCAGCCTTGTCTGTCTACCTGACTTTTGGCTGGCCCTTGCTGTAAATAATTGAACGATGTACAAGTGACATGTGCAGATGCCTGTGGATAGACCCCAGAGGAACCAGCGACGGGCTGCTCATCGCATCCATAAAAGGTGTGCCAGCCGCCCGAAATGGAACTCAGGACAGCGATACAGAGAGTTATCCTGCATTTTGAAAATAAAAACCTTACTGGCTTCTGTGTGGGGATATTCCCTCTACAAGAGATTTCCCCAAACATTTGACGCTTAGTCAACCAGCAGAATCACTGTAGATTGGAATAACTGTCTCGCTGTTGCGGCGTAAAGTCCTGTAGATCACCTTGGTGGACCCCACCGAGCACCTACTGGTAAATTGCAAGAACGGCCGCAGAGGCAGTTATGGAGCACGATGCCCTGAAGTCGCAAACGATTCGCATCTACCTACACTAACGGGAGTGGCGTCTATGGAACCGACCCTTCTTTTTTTTGCGGCCAAAGTCCGGCTAAAGCCTGCAATGCCTCAATGAGGATGTACCGTCGGAGCGGTTTTCTGCCCGCGCGACGGCGCTACAGAGATGCCCAGAGGAAAGCTTTTGGCCATTGCGAACAGGAGTGGCCCGACCTGCTAGTCCGTCCAGTGACTGCGAAGGAGTGGTGCGGGGGCTTGGCTTCTGCCTGTGAGGCAACTCCGCGTCGCTCCCCCTTATTCGTGCATATGGTCTGGCTTTAGGGAAACATAAGGCGTGAAGTTAGCCTGCGGTTAGAGTTTTTAAAGCCGATGTCGGTCGAGAAACGGTCTGCAAAACGGTCGTCTAAAACGGTTTCTGCTTCCGTTACGCTCAAGGACCTTCCAAGGACGCTAAAGGTGGGGCCGGAGAAACTTCGGTTCGTGGTTATTCTAAAAAATTCTTAGCGTGAAGACTTCCCGTCTACTCCGTGGAAATTAAGCTACTAACTAACAGATTAGTAGTTAGGTCAGTGACGACCAGCGAACACCAGCTACTATATATTTTTTTATTTTTTTTCTCTCCCGCAAAGATTATTTCAACGGCTGGTGAAGACCTAAGAACAAAAGATTCCTAGGCTCAGAAAGCGTGTCGTTGCCGCGAGAGCTGGAACATTCCTGATGCCGGAAAACAGCAATAATTGCGTTCTATATACCATACATAGTAGTATGCCGGCATCAATGCGACCGGGAATCCTGAGCCACGATAGTTGCATGCTGTGCAACGTCAACATCAAGGCCAAGGCGGCTTTGGGCCCGCACGGGGTCACAAAAGCACAGCATATCGCCCGAGTGCAAGGATGAGAGTGGCCTACTTCTATGGAGGATGGCGTTACGCTGGGAGTCACGGCATGGTAGCTGCTGTCGTGCAAATTGCTAATGTTCAAGTAAATGCCGCCAGCCTGCCAGTGTCAGACAAACGGTGAGCACCCGAGAAGCCCGAATAAACAATAGGTTGGGAAGATGGTCGACTGAATGTTATGTTTTGCTGTGCAATCTGACATATTCCGTTCTGATGCTCCTTGCGCTGGCCTAGAACCATTCGCAAGGGCAAATAGCCGTTTTGCACGCACACCGTGAGCTTGACCTGCGATTTTGTCATATACGCGAGCCCTGTATACAATTTCCGAAGTCACCGAGTCTAGCATACGGATGCTGTGATGACGTGTACTCCCTCTGAAGGGCGTAGTCATGGTGCCGTCTCGCGATTGGAGTGTCTCACGTTTGTATGCGCTGTCATGTCGCGCAAGGATTATCAAGAGGTAGAAGATGGACCAATGGCAAACGCCTTGTGTAAAAATAGAGCTGGGGGCCATGCATGAGGCAGACCACAGCCCACGAAGGGTATCCCTGCCCGCGGAGCCGCTGCTGGAACTGCAATGAGGATTTCGAGGAATACTGTCCGGGAGAATGACACCCAGGCGAAAGTGCCCGTGGAAACCCTCATCAAAGATGCTCGCAGTTTTGTATCTCAGCCATGTGGTCAACAGCAACCAAGACTAGCAATCCATGGAGAGTTGACGCCGAGGAATTCTGCTAGCCCCTGTGTATGTCAATAGATTCCAAAGTCGCTGTATTATAATCTCTACAGTGTCTATGCGACTGAAGCTGGCCCATGTTTCAGGGACATGCTATGCGAGGATGTGCAAGGAGGAGGGTCACACAATCCCAAATGTGTTGGCCGACACGTCTAGCGCCAGCGCGACGCCTTCAAAGTATAACCTGGCACTACAAGAGGGCATAGCAGATTCATTCGAGGCCCGTGAAGGGAGTCGCTGTAGAAGAATCACTCACGTAGACAGGTATCCATTTACCGCTTGAAGTACTCAGGGTTGTGCTTGCAGGCTGCCTCGATTTCGGCAGTGCTGCTTGTAGATACGCGTCAAGAATCCCATTGGCATGCCTTAGAAACAAGCCTGCCTCAATAGCTGGCTCCATCTTGAGACCCATTACCGAGTTTCCAGGTCATGGAGGGAATCCTCGAGTCGTTGCATCCAAGGAGTCGGACCTAGTCATGAGCTCCTGATTTAGCACTTGAACGGAAACCATCCTCATGACAGACACGAGCTGAGATTCCTTTCTATCAGGTTAGAGGGAGAAATCCTCCCGCTCCTGCGTCTCCCCATCAGCCATCAAACATCAAGCATCAGCATCACTCATTCCGTACCGCGAGGTAGAGTAAAGTTGTTTCGCCAGTATCGCACCAGATCGAGACGGCCAAAATTCCAAGTCTTCATCAAAAACATGATCAGATCTCGAACAGCCGAGTCGCCAGACGGAGTCTCCACGGAATGTATGCGAATATGGCATCTACCGTGACAGCCTTGTTACTGCCCGGCTCATCACTGCCAGTTTTAGCTGTTCTCAGCTCTCCAATGAACTTTTCACGACTGGCTCTTGCCAAGCGGCTATAATTCACGACTAGAACTCAAGTTTTTGCGTTAAATCAGCCTGACCTGTAAGCTGCCAGCGCTGTGGGAAATGATGTCGCTAACACCTCTCCATGCGTGCAAGCAGACCAGGTGCGGGATACCAGGCTCTACACATGGATTCAACGCAAATACTTGATACATGGCAAGACAAAATTATGCTGTGAGCCGGTGCGACCGACCGACCGATCCTTTTGAGCAGTTGATGGCTGAAGCTAGCAACCACAAGCTTGCGCTGAGTTCGAAGCACAACACGGCCGCGATCTATAATATCGGTCTTTGAGGAATGACAAAAGCGCCGGTGAGGAAGGACCGCGTCTTTTGCAGGCATATACTGCCTTTTTTCCCTTGATCGCTTCCTGTCACAAGGCTTGAAAAGCCTGTCGAGATTCGTCTTGGCTCAGGTACTAAACCGCCTCGCGCGGGGAAATGCATCAGTTAATAATTCTGCACGGGCCTGACGAGCTTTACAAAAAATCGATTACCAGATGCCGTTTTTGTATTTGATGGGGCAGAATCGATGACTATTGATAGAGCGCCGAAGCCTTGGGAGAGCTTTCGGGCTCCCGCCCTCTGGCCGAACGAACACGGTCCTCAATTAAGAGCGGTATCGGCCGTGACGAGCAAAAGACAAGCGGTGAGAAAGAAAAAGGTAAAATAAAAAGCAAAAAGGAAGTATTACAGAGCATCGCGACTATAGACTGTGCGACAAAGCAGCTTCCCGTTGAGGTTGTTCAAATGGGAACGATAGAGGCATGAGTGGCGAAAGAGCAAACGGCATCGTGTATAAATTAGATCGCGTTCGCTCAAATCCATCGTCTTGTTATATAATTTACAAAAACTCAGATCGATCATTCTGTGAGATGGTTTCTATACTAGCAGCCGCCCGCGTTTACGCGACGCGATTGATCAATCGCTTACTGAGGAAGCAGTGGTCCTTCATCGTCGTTGGAGCTTCAGGGTGGCAAGACGGGTCTTATTGAAGTTTTGACGAAAGATGACCCAAACATGACAGTGAGTCATGCATATTGAACGCTTTCTGTTTTCGTTTATCTTTTGCAGCGGTTCAATGACCATCGATTCCCAGTATTTTGCCACGACAGAGCCGCAATGCCACGACATACCAGGCAAGAACTACTCGGTAACTGAGATACTGGGGAGTGTCCGTCTTAGTCCCGGTATCTCCTGCCTGCTACTCTCAAAATTCGACTTAATAATCTGCGTTTTCCACGAGACCAAACCAGAAACGGCCGACTACTATAGAACCCTGTGGAGGGGTAAACCGCCAGCACCAGTCGTCTTTGTCGGCAACAACGTCCCCGGGGCCAGATATGATCCTCGACTAGAGCCCCATCGAAGGTTTCTGGGGCATCAACAAGAAATAAAGCTACAGGGAGGTATCGTATGCCCATATTTCCCTGTCTCCTACCAGAGCAAGAGGAGCTGCAAGGAGCTTCTAAGGTTTTTGTCTCTAGGCTCGTGGGCAATGCATGAAGAGCTGGAGCACGTAGAGAAATAGTTTTTAAATTATAGAATGACCGTGCTAATTCTAACAAAGAAAAAACTGACTTTTATGGATAGGGAAAAGTAGCCAAAACGCTGCTGGCTTGGCTCAGCTGGAGGAGCCTGGGATCTGGTAACACTAACAAACGCAGCGCTGATGGTGGCAGACAGGATGAACATCTGCAGATATACGCAGGCTTAGTTCAAAGCATCTTACTTTATCTATTAATACAATTTATAATCACATAATAGCTTCCGATTGGGCGTGAAAGGCAACGTAAAGCATTGCTAGCCTTCTTGTAATGCAATTGGCTTGACGCTAGCGTCTCAATGCCAGGATGGCCGAGTGGTTAAGGCGGTGGTTTTAAGTTCTTTTATGCTTAGCTCACCACTATCGCGAGATTCCAGGGTTCGAACCCCTGTCCTGGCAACATTGACTTTTTGCACGGAATGCTGATTTTATTTTTGCTCAGAATGATGAACTGACCTTGAGAGAATTACTTGTTGCTTATTTGATATTCTTATGCTGCGATTTGCTCATATTCAGACACTGGAGCTGACGACGACAAGCTAGTTTACAACGTTTCAACTAGAATGTACATCTTAAGTGAGGCACACATATAATGCCGGTTGCAAAAAAAAAGAAAAAGAAAACGATAGCCAAATCTCAAAACATGATCCGATGGAGTAGCTGGTAGCAAAAGTATTGCATGTGTCGTGGCGCCGGCTAAACGCAACAGTTGAGGCCGCCGCTGAGGCCTGGAGCAACTCTTGATATGGCTGCGGCCGCCACGTACGAGCCTTCAGCCACACACTTGTTGATTTAATGGAGAATCTGAAAGTCGAGAATAACTGGAAGTAGTACACACAGAAAAGTGGCGCAATAACAGATGCACGCTTGTCGCCCTCTTCTTGTCAGAGATACTTCTTGTACGACGGTGTTAGTCGCACGCCTGCCGTCGATGCCATCGATGCCACGTTTCAACTGCCGTCCGGTCTTTCCAGCCGTCAATCAAAGTCACATATCAAATGTTGCTGCCTAGCACTCTCTATCCAGCTGGCAGGGATGGGCTCCGTCAAGTGCCGTTGTCACGGCCCCCAACTTTGTCCTGCACCCGCCTTGCAGCCTAGGCACATATTTCCGTGGCTGGCAGGTGTATTCCTCTAATTCCAGGCTTGTACTTTCCTCACACTGATGCTTTTTTCCCCTATTTTGTAAGCACAGCCGAGTTGCAGAAGTGACGTTGACGTATGCCAAGCAAGGGAAAGAGTGTTGACTCCCCGGTGTGAACCAGATGACTTGATAACTGAGACAAAAACAGCTCTTACCTTCCTGATTCAGGTTGAGGGTACATTATTCAAAGCTCAGCTTTTGTTTAAACGCCGTCTCTGTTACACTGCAGGATTCTTTGCCCTGCCACTCCGCTGTTGCCAAATATACATGGCGTGTATGGCACTTTTAGCCCTCTCAGGCAAGCCATACCCCACGGTACGATCTGATGCCCCCAGAGCAAGAGGTGTGTTATAAAAGAGGGTCTTCTTCAAAGAGCTCTGCTCGTATTTGTGTGTGACCTGCCAAGTCGGAAGTGGCTTTTCTCGCCGTCTCCGCCTCTTCCCGGAAGGCGTGACAGCCAACGACTTGCAACCGTAGTCTACCTCTGGGAGCAAGTGTAACACATGCATGCATTTCAGGCAGCGATGGCGCGCGATAGCCTCCATATGCTGTGGCTTGGAGCTGCTGGCTGAGCCGAGGCGAGGTCCATCTTTCCCTGCCGAGACAGCGAATATGCAGTGCTACTGCAGAGAATAGACTCTCATGCATGGTGATGACAATATACTCTCTCTTTCTCTCAGACAAAGATTTGCTATTTTTATATGTAGTAACTCACAGCATTCTTGCCCGTCTGGGTATAAGAAGAAGGCTGCATGGCAGGAAACTTTCGCTTTCTGTTCCGTGGCCAGCATCTACAACAATATCAAAATCAACATTCGTCACTCTTTTCCAGCAGAGGGTTCAATTTATGCCTGCGGATCATGATTTAGATGCGTACTACGCCGGCCCAATGTGTGAGTTTACATGACTCGTCCTCCTGGAGACGAAATAGTCACATTGAGAGCCCATTACTCAGAGAGTCCTGGTCAATGCTGTAATGGAACACCTAGCAACATGATTACTGACTAGAGGTTTTTAGGGTATTGTCAATCCCCTACCAGTTCACGAGCGTCTACCGAGGTCTACTGTAAGGATCAACCGGACGATCAACTACAACAAGGGAAACGTGAGAGAGAAGATCAAGGAAAGAGTAAGGCCCCCTTTCGGGCTTCCAGATCGCCCAACTGGAAGCAAGAAGAGGGCTGCCACACAACTTCAGCCATCGACCTTACGGGTGAAGGCTTTGGTCAGATGAATGGAGCGGGTAGTGATCTATCCCCGCGTGCCAAGCAGTTCGAATGCTACGAGGATATCGCTTGGTTAAAAAAGTCGTACCTTGAAGAGGCCGAAAATCACAGCAATGTCACCTATGAGCGCAATGCGCTCCGGAGAGTTGTGAGAGACAAGAATCGCCAAGTCATGAAACTCAATGAAAAGATCAGCAGGTTGCGTGGAAGGAACATACAGCTGGTTCATGAGCGCAATGCGCTCCGGAGTGTTTCGGGAGACAAGAATCGCCAAGTCATGAAACTCAATAAAAAGATCCGCAGGTTGTGTGGAAGGAACATACAGCTGGCTCAAGACAAGAAACAGCTGGCTCAAGTCAAGAAACAGCTGGCTCAAGTCAAGAAACAGCTGGCTCAAGTCAAGAAACAGCTGGATAAATCTTATGGGTCATTTTTGGGACAAGGTTTGTGCTTACAAAATTCTCATCAAAGGACGGTTCAACTCATGAAGGAAAAAATCGAGCACTACGAAAGCAGTGCTCGAGAGAAGGATGAGGAAATACGACAGCGCGGGAGAGATGTTGAAGAGTTGAAGAAAACGATTCAAGAGATAAATAACCACAAGCAGCACTTGTTGGAGCTCGGTAAGAGCCAGCAACAGACAAATACGGCATTGGTAGAATTGCTTCGGAAGATGGATGTAGCGACTCGAGAGCAGGATAAGTACAACCATCAGTTCTACGAGCCAACCAGACCCAACCACGGCTCTCTGCCAGTGATTCCTGGTCTGAACTTGAGCGCGCCACCGGCCTTTTTCGCTACAAATCAACAACAAATCCCGGCGCTGTCAAGCAGCCCCAATCATGTCAACTTTGGACCGAGCTACAATGGACGGTTCGCCTACCCGGTCTCTTCTCCGCAGACGCCGACATTGTCGCCGAGAAGTCAGGTCTGGAGGGAAAGTTCCTTGCAAGCGCCATCCTTGCAAGGGTATCAGGATGTATCGTGGCCAGGCTCCTCGAATTATTGATTGGGCCGACAAGGCTGGAGGAGGATCGATCCAACTTCAACGCCACGGGAACCTTGGAGACAGAGGAAACGGAGATGAGAGGCAATGTAGCGGGCAAAATGAATCTAGTTCAACCATTTTTTTTTTCTCATCTGCTCGGGTTTTGCTTGCCCATGTCGAGTTTTGCCATTCATATCGAGACTTGTCCTTGAATTGCGATGCAAGTTTCTCGTTTCCGTGTCGAGGTTCACGGGTCTGAGGGTCTTTTATCGCGAGCAAACTGATTGTCTGTCTGATTGGCACTGATTAAATAACAAAAAAAAAAAGTTTCCTTTGTAAACCTTGTTTGCGTTCGAGAAGCCAACTTTTTCACTTTTTCTCGTAAATAATTCTACACAAGTCACAGACAAAGATGCCCATGTCATCAACACAGCCCAAATCTCTGCATAATAAAGTTTGAGCTCGAAGCCGGCTGCTGCGCCGATAGACTGTACCCTAACCTGCCAGTCTCGGCGCATTGTGTAACCCCCAACGGATGACGGGCGGGTGCGATGACTGCTGCCTCTTCGAGTGTGTGTTCCTATTTGGACGACACTGCTCCCGTGCGACACCCAGAGCGCCACTCAGACAACGCTCCTGCATTCCGCGATACACACACACACACACACACACACACAAGATCATTAACACGTTGCGTGCTCACCGCCCGCCCATGTACGCGGCTCACGGCTGGGCATCCGTGGGCGAAATCGCACATTTGACATGTCACCAACACTTTTCAGAGCATGTTGTAGAGAAAGCATATTCAGACATCGCCTCCAGTTTAATAAAAGATCAGTCAGTAGCTGCTCGCTTCGTCACGCCTTGACCGCCGGCCGCAGCATCGGCACCATCTTGCTCGTCCTGACCTCTTCTGGCTGCCTCGCGTACCCGACACGCTCATACAGTCCCACGACATCCTTATCCGAGTTCAGATACAGCGGCAATCCCAGTTCATCCGCCATGTCGCTCGCCCACTTCAGCAGCGCCAGGCTATGGCCTCGCCCCCGCGCCGTCGAGTGCGTCATGACGATTTCCAAGTCTACACTGATTAGCAGCCATTCTTGTTTTTCCAAAACTACAACAAAAACGGTGAATGGTCAAACTTACAGACATGAGGTGTATCTCCCAGGACGGCTTTGTGCTGCGCCGTCATTCCCCCGAAAAACTCATCCAGCTTCGTCTTATTCATGCCCGGCAGCGGCGCGCCCCATATCGTATCCCAGTGGCTGTACAGCGCCGCGACGGCGTTCTCATCCCGAGCAATATGTAGCAAGCACGCACCTTTTGGCGTGCCTGTCGATTTTACCCCCCCAAAGATCTGTTAGCCCAACTGACTCTCCCATTACTCCCAAGGCATGATTATGCGCAAAAGACATACCAGACTCGTCGCGTATCACACCAACACGCGTTTGCAGGCCATGCGTAGCCGTCTCAGAAGGCTGGACAAAGCTTTCCCAAGCCGCGACGACGTAGGGTTGGGGGAACATGTCATCAAAGTGGCCGTCGTCAAAGGCGTTTAGTTGCATAGCGCCGAGCGTAGGTGCGTCGGCCACTACGGCAGCTTGCACTTTAGACATGACGAATTTGCTCTCGTCGCTTGTATATGCTGATTCGTTTATTCCCAGTCTTCCACGACACGAATTTCTGCTCTGGTGCTTGTTCTTGTTGTAAAGCTAAGTTATTGTGTGAGTTGCAGATGCTGATAACGGATGAGATTCGGAATCAGATTCCGAAAATAAAAAAGAGGGCAAGCCAAAGTATGGAGCACGTCTAGGACTCACCGAGTGGCAACGAAAGGAGAGAGTTGTCCTGGAGCAACATCTTCGCCGAGGGGGGCTGTTCCTAACTTAAAATAGCATAATGACACCAAAACTGCCAAGCTTCGGGCTCCGAGAGCCGATGATAAATAAAAGCGGGCGTGCGCAAGACCGACAATGCCACGATGCACAGCCCGTATAGCCAGACGGGGATCCTGGGCAGCCGACGGTTGTTGGCGCTATTTCTAGGCTGGAGCTCGTGATAGGAAGGCCGTGGTCATTGGTGGAGTTCAGTCTACTTGACCTAATTCAATGACTAGTTATGGATCCGCTTCGGCATGTGAGGCCGTAGTAACCGCTTTCCGTTTTCACTCATGGAAACCATCAAAATATGCACTCATAGAGTCATCGTGTACAATGGTGGACATCATGTGCCAAGTGTTTTCATCAGCTACAACAACATTTTCACGCCAAATGCACACCCCGCGCTATTATCTACTCTTTTCGTGTTGATACCGTAGTCAGTACCCCTTGGCGGCGAGCCACTCCTTGATGGCGGCAGCATCGCGCTTCTTGTAAGCGGCTCTGGCGCTCGACTTATCCTTGGCTGTCTCCAGAGTGCGGTTGTAGCTGCTGACATCCTTATCCTGGAAGAAGGCAGTAATGTCCGCCACGTCGGCATCGTCGACAAAGTTGCTCAGCGTGCTGCGAATAAAGCGGTCCAGAACAATGGGGTTGGAGAGCTTCTCAAGGCAGGTGGCCCAATTGTCCTTCATGTACTGCCACTGGATTTGGCGGCCGAACGGATTGTTGGCAAGGCCGGCTCCGAGGAAGTGCATATCAGCTGTGTTGTTGTCGCGGGGCGAAGAGTTGAAGTTGAAGGGGATAATCTCATTCTTGATGATTTCACCGTCGGGAACATAACCAAGGGCGCGAGAGATGACGAGCTTGCCATCCACAGACTTGGTATCGAACCACTCCTTCTTTAGGAAGTCAACAGCACGAGCCGTCTCAACAACAATGGCTGCTTGAAGGACAGGAGGTAGGAGCGAGGGGTGGAGAGTGCTGGCCTCGGGGTTCTCAGCCCAAGCGTTGAACCGTTTTAGAGCTTCGGCAAGTGTCCTAGTCTCAATTAGTCTTGTTATATTGTATGCACAAGTGATGTACACGTACTCGGGATGACGGCTTGACACAGCGCTCGTTAGAATATGAGTTCGCAATTGTATGGTCAAATAGGATTCATCTTCGGCAGGGTCAAAGCCAAGAGACTTGATTCGGTTCTCAATCAGCTCGATAGTAAATTTGTCAAGGCCTGTGCGAATGGCCTCATCCTGGTTAAAGACGCTCTTGATACCACTGATGGCATCAAGCACCTGGCTCCAAACCAGGGGATGGGTCTCGTTGGCAAAGGCGCTGAGGAACGTAAGCAAACTGGCGGTGCTGCAGTTACCAGCAAAAGCTAGTTCGGCAGTGGATCCGATAATGGCCATCTTGTCGACGGGATCGAGGCGGTCGAGTTGGGAACTGAGCTTAATGAGACGGGGCTCAGGGTAGTTGACTCGGAAGAAACCTGTGGCACCGGAGTTGAGCTTGTAAAAGTCATCATCAACGCCGTTGATAGTCTCCTCCTTGGCGTTTAGCTCCACCGAAGAAATGCCAGCGTCGCCCTTCTTACCCTCGAGACCGAGAGGCACCCACCAGGTGGTGGTATCGTCGTCGGGCTTGACATCACCACTAGAGAGGAAGCGGGTTTGCTTGACGGAAAGCTGACCAGGCTGCTCGGACACAGTAATGACGGGGTGACCAATCTTGCCAATCCAGGGGCCCATGAGCTGGTCAACCATTTTGCCCGAGGCTTCGCTGAGGTGAGCCCACAGGTCAGAGGTCTTGGCGTTCTTGTAGGCATTGGCCTTGAGGTAGCTGGAGACACCCTTGAGGAAAGTCTTGACGCCGAGGTGATTGGCGAGCATGCGAATGCTGGAACATCCCTTGAGGTAGCTGATGCTGTCGAAAATCTGGTTGACATCGAGGGCGTCGCGAACGGGAACGTGAATAGGGTGACTGGCGCGAAGACCGTCAAGTTTGAAAGCAGTTTCCATGCCTTCGTTGACGAACTGGGCCCAAACCTCCCAATCGGGGTGAATGTGGTCAACGGCGTACCAGCCAACCCAAGTAGCAAAGCCTTCATTGAGCCAGAGCTCATCCCTGGACTAAATTAGTACGGTAGCCAATCTGCTGCACCATCTCTAACATACCACCAGTCCATAGTGACAAGGTTGCCAAACCACTGGTGTGCCAGTTCGTGGGCCACAACGTAGGCAATGTCGTTTTTAAGACGGGGCGAGGAGGTCTTTTCATCGTAGAGAACGCGCTAGATTTCATATCAGCCATTTGAACAGGCGATTTCAGCAAACACAAGACTTACAGTGGTTCTGTAGGTGACGAGGCCCCAGTTCTCCATGGCACCGTGGGTAAATTCGTGAACGGCGAGAAGATCCGACTTGGGTAGGGGGTAGTCAATGTCAAAAATCTCGGAGAAGAAGTCGATGGTCTGAGGAGCGTGCTCGAGTGCCCAGCGGCCCTGCTCCTTGAGACCCCGGGTAGTGTATACGCGAACGGGGAGCTGCTTGCCGTTGTAGCGACGATCAGTGAAAGCTTCGACGTACTCAAAGTCACCAACGGCCCAAGCAAGCAGATAGGAGCTCATGCGAGGGGTTCTCTCGAATGAGACGACGTGCCAGCCGTCCCGGGAAGGTTTGGTCTCCTTGACGGGCATGTTGCTGAGAGCAACCTGGTCAACGGGTACCTCGATCTCGAGATCAAAGGTGGCCTTGAGGTTGGGTTCGTCGAAGCAGGGGAAGGCTCTACGAGCATCGCACGACTCGAATTGAGTGCTAAACATATAGTGCCACTCATCATCAAAGGGCACAGAAGCAGCAGGGGTAGTACCAACAACAGGCTTGTACCTGGAGCGGTAGAAACCAGCCATGTTATTGTTGATGGTACCCTCAAATTCGATGGTGACAGTAGCCTTGCTGGAGACGGGAATTTCCTGATCAAAGGTTATGGTGGTTCGCTGGGCTTTTTCATCGTTGGAAAAGTTGGTAGACTGCCAGCTCTGGGTGGATTTGGTTTGATCAACCGAAACCTTGGCACGAAGCAACTTAAGCTCGAGGGTATTGACGACGATCTGAGTGGTGGGCTTGACGAGTTCGGAGTCAATGCTGCAGGGTGTCAGATTGCAGAAGCATAGGTGGGTGGTCACCTTGGTCCATCGCGCTGGAGTAGAAGAGCAAGACGGAGGAGTGGCTGGTGTACTCACGTTACCGTGCCCTTGTAGGTCCAGTTCTTGAACTCGATATTCTTGATAGACAAGCCATAGTGGTGAGGCTTGACATGATCGGGCAGAATTTCGCGATCAGACATGGTTTCGGCGTATCGCGCGCGTGAAGCGGCGGAGCAAGATTGCAGTGGTGTGCTGTGTAAAAGCCTAGACGGCGCAGCGCAGCGAAGTCAGCAGAGAGCTCCTAGCTTGAGAAGGAGCAGCGTCGAGCACAAGACAGCGGGTCGAAGAAGAAAGGCAGAGGAGAGATGGGTGAAGGAGGAGTATGTGGTTTGAGGGAGAATGAGGAGAAAAGCCAGATATAACGTAACAAAGTTTGAAGGGCAAGTGACAAGTGGTAGTACCTGGGTATCGCGAATTCCGGTTATGGTGGGGGTTTTGCAGTGCGGGGCAATGCGATGGAGGGGCACCGGTACCAGCGGCGGCCAGTACCCGGAAGGGAAGAAGAAGGAAGATTATTAGAAGTTGATGATGGCGGCGAGGGAGATTTTCGACGTCGGTAATATCATACAGATTTTCTATATCTGCTATGTTCTTGTCGATGTGCTGATGTGGTGGTGGCCGACACTCAACATTAAAAGCCTGTAGAGGTACAAGATACTTCCGTAACCAGTGCTGCTCGGGGTCGCATCACCACATGCAATTATCGTCCAAAGATTGAATAACAGAATCAGAGAAAACAAAATACACACCTCATACTAATACCGCACCGGGTCGCTCCCGGCAGCGGTACCCCTCGCATCAATGGTCGTGTGCCCATAGGTATTATACGTAATGGTATTTGTGGCTGTTGACGTAGCCAATGAAAGCTGGGAGTGGCCAGTGTCGCCTTGCTTCGGCTTCCTGTCCTTTTCAGGGTCTCACGCCCACGAACTGCACCACGCGCGTTGGTCCACCGCCAGCAAAAGGCAGCTTGCCGAATTGGCAATTCCATCATGTCGTTTCCAAACCAATGCGGATGCAGATCATACGCGCAGAGAGATTCGGGTAGGGTTGATCGTGGTGTTAATACAATAGACTGGTGGTGGTAGAGTTGGCTCTTTCTGCCGTTGCCTGTCGTCTATCGGGCCGATGCTTGTCGAAGCGCTCAATTGGCTGGCAGCCCCTGGGTCTGAGTGATTGTGCCGCGTCGCCCGCGTCAATGGCCGTCGGGTGTTGACGGTCAAGTCACGACAGAATGAATAAAGAAGCCTGTGATTCACAGTCCACTGCTCTACATGCCCTCTGTGTTTCAGCCAGTCGTTCGTTTGCCAGATGGTGCTGATCATGCTTCATGCTCATCTGCTAAGTATTTACAAACTGGTGGTCCCCTGCTTGTGGCAGTGTGGCGCTGTCACTCACGTGGCGGCACCTGGTATTTGTGGCTAACAACGTCTGCACCGCCACTTTCAAGTCAACAGCGACCAGCGGTGTGCGCCATTGTAAATGTCATGTTTCATGTTTATTAGTTGTCTCTATTGAGCTGCTCGTGCTATTGTAATTTTCGGCATTTATTTGAAACCTGAATAAATGGTGATGACCTTGTGCCATCTGATGTCAAGACAGACTGTATGACAAGACTGGGGGGCTGACTGTTCGTGCCACTCGCCCAGTCCTTGATAGAACTTTAACTACGTATAGAAAACGAGTCAGAAGGAAGAAAAAGAGGGCACATATTACGCAGGTAATCAATGGATAATTTCAACAGCGCCCATGGCTTCGTAACGGCCTTTTAGTGTTCCACTGTAACTAAATACTTCGTAGCGCCTGAATAGCGTCAAGAACATCAGGTACCTCCCAACCAACCAACGTTCCACGCGCTTCACAAGTACCGACTCCTCCATCCCCATCTGCTTCATATCATCCACAAACACCGACGCTCCATCCATCCCGCCTCGCAAACACTAAATCATCAACTTTACGTCTGTCGCCCGTCACGGCTCCTCTAGCGCCATTCTCAGCGCCATTGTTCGCCTACTTGCCGTCTTCTCCACATGACCTAACTCCCTTCTCATCAGTCATCCTCTCGCTACCCTTCCATAACCTTCCAGTCGCCTTGGTGGGGGGTCTCGACACTCACATTTCGCGACAGCCTGTGCTCCTTGCGTCATCCCAAGGCAACTCCCACATCAATCTCGTCGCGCATTTACCCCGGATACATTCATGTTTTCTAATCGAAACTATCCAGAGACGCCACGGCTTACGCACCTCCCTGCGCCGCCGCCTCTTGCATAAACTTTCTGCGTGCTGGGGCCTTGTCTCGTTTCTGGTTTATTATTATTTTTTCCGCTGGGGCCGCGCAAGTCCTTGCCTCGTCTGGACGCCCAACCACCGCCCCACGACCTTGCATGCACCGGCAGCGCATTTGCGTTCGCATTCATACACATACATCATCGGCCAGCTTACTGTCGCCTCCAGGTTTTGGCGCTGCACCGCCAGCCACTTTGTCCCCATAGACTTTTCATCACAGCCCAAGATGCGACGACCATCTTTGGACTTGAGCGAGCCCTCGCGCAATATTGAAGAGTCAAACGGCGACCCTTCCGACGGCCACGCCATGGACCTCGACTTGGATCTCGATTTCGCCATGTCACCAACCGACCAAGATACCCGCGACCAGGATGCTCGCATCTATTCGCCACCGCCGCGCATCGCCGACCGTTTCTACCGTCCCTCCCACGCTCGCCGCCGTGACTCGGCTGCCTCCTCTCGACGCAACTCTATTTCCTCGGCTCACTCGCGCTGTTCTTCCATCCATGCATCTTCTGCCCATCCCGACCAGCAGAGCAAGTATCTCGCCCAACACCTTCGTCGCGCCTCGTTTCTCGAGGATCGCAGAGCCCGCCTAGCCGACAGGGCTGCTCATGCCGAAAAGGTCCGCTTGAGAGCGGCCCTCGCAAAGGCTGCACCCCGTGGACAGGCTTCGGAAGAAAAGGCTCTCGCGGCCCAACAGGCGCGAGAGCGCAACCTTGCCGAGATTGCTGCCACCTGTGCCGAGGAAGTGCGCAAAGCGAAGCAAGTTGCCGAGCAGACCAAGGAGAAACGTGAACTAGAGGTTGCCCGCATCAAATCCCAACTCGAGGAGCGCATGGCCGAGGCTCAACGCCGCCGAGAGGAGCTTCTCTCCAAAAACACTTCTCGCAAAGTTCGCGTCAACAGCGCCTCCAGGAAGCCCGTCGACGTCTTGGATCACCTTGGCCAACGCGAGGCTCGCAACTTGTCCGACCAGGACGCCGCCCACACTATCCAAGGCTGGTGGCGCGGTCTTGTCCGCAAGCGAGCTGTCGATGAGTTCAACAGTCTTGGCCTGAGCATTGATAGCATCAGAGACACTGACTTCGACACCGTCGCTACGTTGCTCGCTCAAGAAAATGTCCTGCATGTGGCTGCTCGCTTGTTGCGTCTCTGTGGGCTGCAAGAAGGCGGGCCCAACTCCGTTGCTGAGATGGCTGCTTGTCGCACCTTTATGAGTGCTTTCCTCATCCTCGGCCAACCCAACAAAGTTCTCAGCACAAAGGAAGACTCCATCGATTCAAACGCCGATGACAACGTTGCGGCCGCGACGAATCGCCTGCCAGCTGCCGACCTGAATAACCCCCAGTTGCAAGACCTTATTAGTAAAGCCAAGGATCTTCTTATTACATTTGAGAACATTCTTACTTGGCTTACACCCAGCAACCGCTACACGATTCCACCCTCTATGCGCAATGCTATTCCCGAGGCATATGCCGTATTCTACAACGCATTCATCGCCTGGAAGTCTCGCGATTCCAACGCCCTTGTTGAAGTTATGGTCATGCAGTTTGTCGAACTCGATGCCATCTACCAAACAGTCAAAGAAAGTACCGATGATGCAGCCGCCGCTCTGTACCGACAAAGCATTGAACAAAGTCAGCTCATGTTGATTGTCCGCATCAAGCGACTGGCTGGTCAGGAAAAGGGAAAGAAGTTGATTTTCAAAGCTGTTGCGGAGGCACGCAAGGCACGCAAGGCCAAGAAGCAAATCACTGGCGACACCAGACCTCGAGTCGCTGACAACTCGGCTGGCGATGCTTCTGCTACTGCTAACAGCCTCGTTTCGCCCGAGTCGCAGACTCTCACGCCCCCATCGACACCACTCAGCCGAGGCCAAGCTCACAGCACAAGCCAGCAGCTATCCTTCGCCCCCAAGACTGGCTTGATGGGCCTGATTCCAGACAACCGTGTTGTTGTGCATGAGCTCGCAATCAACAAAGAGTACCAGATACCTACAGAGGACTACGTCGAGCAGCAAGCGGCAATGACTAGGCCTGTCTGGGCACACATGCGCGCTACTGCCCAGGCAGATGATCAAGAAGCCAACTTTCGCATCTTCCTCAACATGGCAAGCAACATCAGGGATAAGCTGCAACGGCTACTCAAGCCTGGCAACTCAATGTACAACCTCATTGGCGAGATACTTGACCCCGAACTGGCAGAGCGGCAGTTCTACCTCGGCAACTTTTCGTATGAAAAGTTCTTTGCTGCCATGGCCTCCTTGTTGCCCAAGCTCTGTGCACCTTTTCGCGACGATGAAGTCAATACCTTGATTCGGGAAAAGCTCAACGACGGCAATGTCATTGATCGAGTCGAAGCGCTGCTGGGGTTCATTGATGTTATGCTTTGCGATTATGTCAATTATTTGATGCGCATGGCTGCGCCGCAACTCATTGAGTCTGCGGCACAGTACGAAGCAAAGCGCTTTGCACAAGAAATTGCAGCCGGTGAAGTTCGCTTTAGCGTGGCTGAAAATGCCTGGCGTGAGGCTGTCAACAAGGTCATGGCTGAGGTGCAACGCCGCGACCCAGAAGGTATCAACCATCCCAAATCGCGACCCACTGCGTCACGCTTCTATGCACAGATGCTCGTGGATGTCTTTACGACGCTGTCTCTACCAGCTTCGCCTGAGCAGGTACCTGAAATGCTGCGCCTTGACATTGCACGCATTACCAAGGTCTCGACCATGGTACAGCGCATTATTACTGTTGGTGCCGTGTTGCTGCAATGCAAAAACCTCCTCAAGCGAGATGTTCGCTCGCAGTGGAAGACGGAGGCTTCGCGTGTTCTCGCCGTGCTTGAGAACGAGCACCCGTCACTTGATACCGCACTAGACGGCACCATGGCGGCACTGGAGGCTGGCAGATCTATGCCCGCGGCAACAAGAACGCAGCTGCGACAGCTGGTTCGCAAGGTTTTGGAGTCGTCGCGAGAGATGGCCCGCACCGGCATCGAGCCAACTCAGCCAGTACTTCGCCTACTCCTCACGCGACTTCGCGGCAACATTCTCGCCAGACTCGTGCCTGGCTCCTCGTCGGCGAATGAGAAGGTCAAGGCAGCAAATTCGGCAGGTGAGAAGCTTGCAAGCCTCGGTTTGTCGGAATTTGTCGACCGCGTCAGGCAGATTTCTGATCTCCTTGACAAGGTTGGATCAGTGGACCGCGCTGCGCACAGCACTTGGTGGGATGCCGTCGCCATCAAAGTGCAGCAGGAGACCATTGAGTCCTGAAGCTCATCCAATGGGCACTGTATTTTCTCTTTTTGAGTTTGCATTTTATTTCCAATTACATATGCTGGCGTTTTGGGGGACTTGTTTCTGCATTGGGACGTAGACGACTATGGATGGTATGGGAATGGGTGGGCTTAGCACCTTGCAGTTGGAAGAGACTAGGATACGACGTTATGATATCGGGATCATTGGCTTGGGAATATTCGGGCGTTTTTGCTTTTTGATTGAACAGTTGCGTATATGAACATGTTGCCAGAGATGTGCTTTTTTTGACATTGGACTTGGACATGAAGATTGCAGACTCAATACTGTCCGAATTCTTTGATTTGATTGTTCCACTTTGCAGTGTTTCTATATTAAGTGACGTGTAAACCTGCACACCACGCGTGTATCGTATACAGTAGTAGGTAGTAGCCTACGCATCCTTCAGCGTAGGCAGTTGCTTACAGTGCTGAATATACACTGCTGTGTCGTTGCGCCCAAGGTTTTGTAGGTTGTGTTTTCGCGTATGTTGAACCGAAACTTCGGTAGTCCTCTGAATCGTCATCCTCCACAGCTCCTCTTCTTCCGGCGTCATCAACGTTACCTCACGAGACATGCTCGAAATGTGCACGCGTGGCGGGTACGCCGTCGCCTCGGATGTCCCCGGGAAGCCTTGGTACGGCAGCCAGGCAGGATCCGGCGTCGAGACGGGGCGCACGGCGCGGGCGCCGAACCTGCGCGTCCATGCAGAGGTGCTGCGGTTGCTTTTGCGGATACGGCGATAGCGGTCATAGGTGTAGATGGTGAGGGGTCTGTTGGGGACGTGGTAGGCTGGTGAGGGAATGGTGGCGAGGAGGGAGCGAGGCGCGGCGGCGCAGCCGGTCATGATGGATACGGCGAGGGCGGCTTCGGTGAGGATGGAGGGCGTGACGGAGGTTGGGGAGGAGCTGTGCGATGAGCGAAGATGGACGAGGCGGGCCGCGATGATGGGTATCAAGCTGTAAGAGTTGCGAGGGTCAGCACGACCTTGTCTAGGCCCCCGGGGGCGGCGAATCTCTTACAGGAGACGCGTGCTGAATGCTGCTATCAGACACGTGCGTCGAGGTTTCGGCATGTCCAAGAACCAGATGAGGCTGATGGATAGCATAAAGAGGGCAAGCTCGACAAGTATGCCGGTGGCCTCAATGCCCACCCATCGCAAGAACTGAGAAAAAGGGCCGGGGGGATCAGACGGGAATTGCTCTCATTACTGAAAAAAGGAGGGGAATTGATTGACTTACAAAAGACTCGCCCATAATGCCCACCCAGGGCTTTCCGCCGTGAAGTGTCAGGCATAGCACAGAGGCAATGGACCATGAGCCGGACAGCGCGGCGGCAGTCCTCGCGGGCCAGACGAGAGGAGAAGCGTGCGCGGCGGCGCTGACGAAGAGGGCGCAAGATATCCTCGCGAAGCCGAGCGAAAGCAGGTAAAGAAGCTGTGCAACGTATTGTAGCTAGTGGTAACTATTGTTTAGCTTTGCCTGTTTCTGCCGGATGAGCGTTACAAAAAAAAAACGTACGAGTTGCATCTGTGCCGGGTCTGGTTTGGGGATGTGGTGAAGAGGGCGGCCGTAGCTGTGCACAATACAAAAGGCGATGAAGATGGCATGAGCAATGGCAAATATCTAGAAAAAGGAGAGAGAGAGAGGATTGATTTCTATTAGTCGTCTCGCTCAGGTCCGAAATTCGTGTTTGTCTGTGAGGGGGGGTTTCATTGAAGTTTCCCTTACAAATGCAACGGTATAAAAGTAGTCATCCAAGCGCCAACGTTTAGCTTTGCATCTCGTCCAGACGTAAGCGGCAAATGCAAAGACGGCCGCTGCGTACAGCCATCCCATGGCATAGGCCAGCGAGTTGGCGCTCCTTTCGACCATGGTTCTCCTACCTCATTCGACTTGTGAAGACTGACAGCACGAGCAGCATGGCTGGCGAAAGGGGTCGGATGGGGGCAAGATGGGTTATTATCCCAAGTAAAGCTGTTGCTTAGAACGATAATAGCCGATTTACTCGTTGGCAAATCGATCTTTTGTTCGAAAGGAGAATTCAGAGCAGCGAGTGGCCGTCAATGTAGTTTGTTAAAGGCACCATTCTCCGGTCCGCAACCCCCGCTCTTCCATTCTGTCAGGTTGATGCCATCGTCCCTGTTCTCTTCCCCCGCTCTCATCGGTATGCACTGGCTCGTCGCATAAACGACAAAAGGTGAGCGCTTACTTGAGGTGAAGCACCATAGCTCTAGACCCGTCAGACAGACACACCACCACCACTACGAGCCACGGGCACGCATAGTTGGAGCTAGTAAACGAGAGAAAAAAAATCACCGACACTCGAGGTCTTGGCTCGCTAGCTCATTGGTCTTGTATGCTCTGCCGGCCAGCCAATGGAAATTTTCGTGAGCGGGGGAGGAGAGAGGACGAAGCGTCTAATACGCTGGTACGCGGCTCTCGTCGGCGCAAAAGTGCGCTCTGCATAAAGATGGCATGCTAGGTCCAGGTCTGTAGGGCGAAACGATTTGAAACAAGAGCCGCTTGGGGGTCGGACTTAAAAGTAAACCGCGGAAATCAAGATTTTTTGCGGCACTTTGCGCCGAAAAGTATAAATCTCACAGTGATGGTGCTGATGCGGTTGTTGGTTGGAGGGGTCGCGATCATTTTCAGTTTAGTCCGAAACTCGAGGCCAAGGCGGAGATAACTCATGACGATTGCAATCGTTATTTTCCCTGGTTTGTTTTCAAGGGCATGACGGTTTTGCATTATCCCGGACGAGCGTCGTTCGCACGACTCAGACAGAGCACGGTTCTTGGTCTGGCCTTTGACCCTAGAGGCGGATGGCGTGTCTGCGTGGGGGAACGGCGAGGCGGTGACGGCAATGCTGGCACTAATAAGTGGATGAGAATTGGTATATTCGGAATGATTTGCATTTTAGCCTTTTTATGCATTGCGATTGTGTCACAGGATCTCCCCATCATGTGGGCGAGCATGAACCGATAAATGATTTGTCAAAGATGCAGATACTGGACAACCACTTTTGCTACCCTTGTCACGAAACGATATACTTGAACTGGCTATGGCCGGTTGTTGCAGGGAGCCGATAAACGCAAACCACTATAATTCTAAACTCTATATCCAACCGAAATGTGTGTAGTTCTATTGCCTCTATGCGACATGGATTCCAGGGCAGTCGTCGGTTGGCAGATGTCTTGTCTGATGCTGCGCGCTGAAACCTATCCTGCCGCGCTTTTATAGATGCAGAATTCGCCGCGGTCATTCTCGAACTTGTCTGTTGAGAGTTTTGTCTCCCTATACAACTGCGATGATATACCAGTTTTGATACTACGTTGCACTCTCCCGGCCCATTGCGGCGCAACTTGATTGCATTACACAAAGTGGTAGCTGACAAAACAAGGAACGAGTGCTCTTGAGATGCTTGGTCAACTTTTGAGATAGGATGAGTGCTGCTTGACACGCAATTGACCTTGGCACTTTTTGAGATCAGTCCACGCACGGTCCATGTCATCACACCCAGCATTCAAAGTCCCTCACATGAATCAAATACAGCTTCCATTGAAAATTACTCAATCCTCCGACAACCTCTTCATAAACTTGGCTTGAAGAGCAAAGCAGTCTTTACTAGCTGCGAGATCCTTTGCGAGCTCGTCGAACCCGTGCAGCAGCCCCGGAAGCACATGCAGCTCCGTCTCAATGCCCGCCTCCAGAAACAGCGCCGCATAGCGCACATTTTCCTTGACAAACAGATCAAGCTGTCCAACATACAGAGTAAGCGGCGGCAGCCCGGCAGCATCCGTCAGTCTTGCAGGAGCTGCGTAAACGGGCACCTCGTCTCCGCCGGCCTTGGCTCCCAGGTAGGCCGTCCACCCCGTCGCATTATCATTCTCGTCCCAGAGCGTCACCACCCCGGCTTCCATTTCCTCCTTGTTTCTGTCGTCCAGCATGGGATAGATGAGAAACTGTCTCGCAATCGGAGGCGTGATGCCGCGATGCCGCCCCAGCAGCGTGACGCCAGCGGCGAGGTTACCCCCGGCGCTGTCGCCCATGACTCCGATGCGAGCCGCGTCGACTCCCAGCGTCGCAGCGTGGTCGCGAATGTACTGCAGTGCCGTCCAGCAGTCCTCCAGCGGGGTCGGGTACGGATGCTCCGGAGCGAGCCGGTAATCCACGGCGTAGATGGTGACCCCCGATGCGAGGACCAGCGCGTGCAGCTTCCTCGCAAACGTCTCCACGCCGAGTGCGACGAAGCCGCCGCCGTGCATATACAGCACGGCAGGGCCAGGCCTATTGTCTGTGGGCTCGGCGTTGGGCTTCCGGGATACACGCCATAGTGGGATGCCGAAGCCGTCCTCGGCTGGCACGGACAGAATCTCCTGCGCAGTACCTTTGGGTAGAGGGTCAGGTGTGCCAGCTTCGGTGAAAGCAGCCATGGCAAGCCTTCGACCTTGTACGTCGTGTATTTGGGGCTTTGGTTTGTTCAAGATGTGCCGAGCCGGCGCAATCATTTCAGCAAACTCCTTGTCGAGGGAAAGTCCCATTGTGCAATTGTGCAACGTTGAAGAATGTGAAGGTATTGAGACAAGTGTGTTTTTTTTTTTTATCATGAAGAAAGAAAACTCGTCAGCAATCATCAAAAAGCCGCCTGACTTTTGATTTCTCTCTTTTCTTGACATGGCTTCATATACCAGCCAAGAACACCAAAGACCGGTGTGGCGTCCCAAATGTCCACGCGGAGGCCTGCGCTCCCACTTGACACATCGGCAGTTACACCTAGTTACTTGTTTGAAATCCGCAGCGCCGAGACTTTCAACAAAATTTCGGGAAGGCTCAACTCTAAAGACCAGCTGAAACCTAATGATCGGATACAGCCGCGTACTGCTTGGGACAAATCGCGGGGATATTATGGAGAGAATCCGTGCATCCCGCGGGACCTACAGCCGCCGCTGCCTCCCTCGCAGGCACTAGACCACATGTGGCACATGACCATCGCAGATCAGGTTCAACGTGGGGGAGCTCGGGTTCACGGTCGAGCGGCAGCAATTGCTATTCTGTTGGGGGATCCCGAACCACTGGCGCACTTATGAGAGACCGATTGACCGACGTCGAGGTGCCGTTCCGCCGAACATGGAGTTGCGATCTAGGCCTGGGAAGAAACTCATGGCCAGGGTATCGGTTGTTGATGCGCGGGAGGCGCGCTTCCTGGAAATTAGCATCCATCCGAGTGCATGACCTCAACCGTGTCATGTCCACTTACATGAACAGACACGAGCTCAAAAAAAGGCTTGTCCAGCAGCTTGGCCTTCCAATGTCTCCGCGCAAGAGTATTTAAGCTCGTTTAGAAGCTTGTAATCTGAATATCTTTCCCTACTAGAAGGAATTGCACATCTTGAATCATCATGGCTACCGCCGAAGCATCCTCTCTGCCAGACCAGGACATCATCATTGTCGGCGCAGGCTTTGGCGGCTGCTATGCGCTGCACTCTCTGCGACAACAAGGCTACACGGCCAAGATCCTCGACGCCTGCGACGGTTTTGGCGGTGTCTGGCACATGAACCGGTATCCCGGGGTGCGCGTCGACTCTGAGACGCCGACGTATCAGTTCAGCACGCCGTCCGTCCGCGAAACGTTCAACTTTACCGAACGGTACTCTTGCGGCGCGGACATGCGCCGCTACTTTTCCCACATGGCCGACACGCTCCATCTCCGCAAGGACACCTTGTTCCACCAAAACGTCGTCGACGCTCGCTACGACGACGAGGCCAAGACGTGGGTGTTCAAGACGGAGCAGGGCCTGACGGCGCGGTCGCGCTTCGCCGTCTTTGCGACGGGCTCCAGCAACAAGGTCCACGTGCCCGAGTTCAAGAACAAGGCCGCGTTCAAGGGCCGCATCATCCACCCCAAGGCGTGGCCCGCGGATCTGGATCTGGCCGGCAAGAGGGTGGGCATCATCGGGCAAGGGTCGTCCGGCGTCCAGATCCTGCAGGAGCTGGCCAAAACGGACTGTGCGCTGACTGTATTTGTGCGGACGCCGCCGCACTGCCTGCCCATGGGCCAGTGCCGCATTCCCGCTGACGAGTCGGAGCACCAAAAGAGCTTCCTCGACGCCGTCTTCAACCACGCAAAGTACGCCAGCACAACCGGCTACCTGTGGAACGCAGGCATCTCGACCCTCTACGCGGAGCACACGCCCGAGCAGCGACGCGCGCTCTGGGAGAAGCTCTGGCAGCGTCGGGGCTTCGTCTTCCTGTCCAACCTCAACTACGCGGACCTGACGATCAACGAGGAGGCCAACCGGGCCGCGTGGGGGTTCATGGCCGAAAAGCACCGCGCGCGCATGACGGACGCGGCAAAAAGGGACATCATCGTCCCGCTGGAATCCGACGCGTTCCTATTTGCGCTGCGTCCGACCCTCGAGCAAGACTACTACGAGATGATGGACCGTCCCAACGTGCGGCTCGTGAACCTCAAGACGTCGCCGATTGCGGAATTCACCGAGAATGGCATCGTCACCGACGACGGGCAGCAGCAAACACTACACGAGCTCGACATCATTGTCAGCGCCACCGGCTACGACGCGGTGACGGGCGCCCTGTACGACATGAACATTCGCGACCGTCACGGCGCGCTGCTGCAGGATAAATGGAGAGACGGCATCGCCTCGTATCTGGGCATGATGGTCCCAGACATGCCCAACGCCTTTATCCTGTACGGCCCGCAGGCGCCCACAGCGCTGGCCAACGGCCCGCCGTTTCTCGAGCTGCAGGTCGAGTTTCTGACCAAGCTGCTGGCGCGCGCCGAAGCCGAAGCCGAAGCCGACGACGACGACGACGACGGCAGCAGGGCCGCCGCCATTGAGGCGACCGACGCCGCGGCGCAAGACTGGCGGAGGAGGACGACGGACATCTGGAGTGGCTCACTCGCGCGCCACTCCCAGTCGTGGTGGGTGGGCGCCAACATTCCCGGCAAGAAGCGCGAGCCGCAGATTTGGGCTGGCGGTCTCGAGGAGTGGCGCCGGGCCTGCGACGATGCGCTGAAGGACTGGTCACACTTTGTCTAGCATCTTTGGGCCGCGACTTGGCTTTTTTGGTGTCGCGCTGATAATTCGAGCATGAGTACGGAGTCCAACGTGCGGAGAGATGCTGTCTGGAGCACGACTGGGTTGCGAGTGTGGTTGGGCGTAGTTTTGATAGATGAGTTGGTAGGTGTGGCCCGTGGCTCTGCCAGCAGGCCCACCACAACCTACACAATACATCATTATCCTCTCTTCCCTAACACGAGTGGCAGCAACATCAAACTTTTTTTAACGATACCTACAATCTGACATCAGTAAACGCGAAAAAAAAAAGTTTTGTAAACATCAAAAAAAGAAAACGTACAGCACCCGGTGTTCGCTGGTCGTCACCGACCCAACTACTAATCTGGCGCTCAAGTGGTTGTCTATCGGAGATCGGACGGGATCCAGACTGGTCACTCGGCTATGGCCGTACATGTCAGATGATGGCTTCATTTTGGTTATATACCTAAGCGAGAAGACGCCATCTTTCTGCGCCAGTCAGCGACATTCGTCAACGCTCGCCGCTGTGACGCGTCTCACCAGTCAGTCATTGTCACTTGGCATCCATTGAAAACTCAATCGCCATGTAAAAGTACAATTAAAAAAAGAGGCTATATAAACATCATGTCCCCATGCTTTTATTATGTCATACCAGCAATGCTTCCACTGCTCTTCTGCCGTCTATCCTCATTCGGTCCACATGTACATGATAGAAGAACAGAAAGGAACAAAGAAAAAGACAATTTGCAGTTTGGCTCACTATTCATAGAGAGTTTCCATCGCTGATTTCATGTATAGTAACGCCATGGTCGCCAGTGAATGCTTGGTTCGTCATTTCTCTTTATATCTCTGGTGCTAATGAGGTAGCGTCAGCGTCAAACTGCCGCTGCGCTTGCGTCCGGCCACGGTGCTGGCCGTTCTGTCCTGCATGCAGTGCATCCACTCCAGAACCGTCTCATAGCAAAGCACGTATTGCCGCAGGCTTTGCACAGTGCTGAGACGTTGCTGTCGAAAGTCTTGGACAGTTTTCTGGATCAAATCGACAGAGTCATCCCGCAGCCACGTAGTGTCGAGCCCCGTGGACTTGGGCTGCTGATGAGGCAAGTTAGCGACTTGATTACCCGAGGAACCTAGATCCATCTGAAAGTAAGAATCGGATGCCGTCGTGGGCATGACGCCATCGGCAGGGCCGAGCATGTCCACGTCGCCCTCCTTGTCCTTAACAGTGATGCCGGTGAGATCCGCCTGACGCTTTCGCTTCATCATATCAACAACACTGTCGACAGTACAGAAAGCGCCAGTGCGACCGCAGCCCGCTGAGCAGTGAACCAGCATGGGACGGCTATTCTCATCGACCTCTGGCCCATCGTTCCACGTAACGGGCAGTGCGCCTCCTGAGGCTTTGCGCGACTCAACGATGGTGCCGGTCTCGACGGGTAGAGAGGCACGTTGCATCACGTTGGCCAATTCCACGAGCGCAAGCAAGTGCGATGGCTTGGCAGGGGTTCCAAAGTCAGGCCAGCCAGGGAAATGCAGGTGTGTGATCTCACGAATCGGGGCGAAAGGGTGAGAAGAATGCGATAGCGCAAACTTTCGAATGATGACGTACGGCGCCTCTTCGTTGGGCGAGAAACTAGGTACTGCCTCAAACGCTATTGTGGTGTTTGCTCGGCGCCGGCCACGCTCCGAGGAGCTCTGAGCCGTCGTGCTGTTGGAGTCAGGTCTATACTTGTCCATGTCGAGCGAAGCCTTCTTCTCGGATAAAGACCGTAATCGAATGGGGCCATACTCGCGATTCTCCCAGTACGGATGGCATTTCAGTTGCCCGCCCTCCGTCGTTGCCGTCAGCATGACGATGACACGAACATCCTGGTCCCAAACAACAGACCAAAAGTCTTCAAAAGTGGCCGGCAGCGGACCCTGCGTGGCAATGTATTTCTTGTTGCTACGCGAAGCAGAGAGCTTGCTGGCATTGATGTAATCACAGGAGCCAGGCGCCTTGTTTTTCAAGCGGACTCTGCTGTGCTCAAATGGAAGAATGTCCTTGTACCTGTTTTTACCTCCCTTTTCTACACCACATAGCTGGACATTGTTTGCCGACTTTGCGTTGGGATTGAATGCGGCATAGGCACCTCTCATACGAGATTGTTCATCTTGTTCAATGTGAAGAAACTTGTCGGATACCCTTTTGCCGTGATCCCCAGGCGCAGCGGCCTCACACAGCCATGTGGGAAGCCATGAGGTTTCGAGGCCATCGGGCAAGTGAACATCAAACTGGCCGACACCGTCTGCTAGATCCATGTTCTGGCGAATATTGGAGAAAAATGGGTTGGGCTCCTGCATGCTGGTCGGCAGCATGACACCTCCGATGACGGGCGCAAGGGCGTTGCTATCGGCAGTCGCATTCTGGGATCTCGTGGCTGGTGGCTTTGCAGGCTCGTTGTCGACATAGCTGGGAAATGACTGACGGAAAAGACTAAAGCCTCCACGTAGAATGGCAGTTTTGCCAGAGTAATTCGCTGCGGTGAATTTCTTGATCATGCTCTGGGCTGTGAAGGCATCACGGTTGTCGGAAGCGTTGGTGTCGTAGACAATGATCCATTGCATATCCCTCCAGCGGTTGAATTTTGTCGAGTTGATGCTATCCTGGAAAGTCTGCTGGAGCTTCTCGATGCCAAACGTGGCACGTTTCAATAACGTTGTGGGGATACAGAGGTTGAGAGCATGTCTGATGCGGCTCTGAGAGAAATTCTGGACTGAACGAACATCAATGAGCAGGATACCATCCATATCGCCCGTGTCCATAATGTTGACAAGCTGATCGCCAGGGATGAAGGGGCTTTGAACAATGTCAAGCTTCATTGGCAGCGTGGAAGCACGTGCTAAATTGCCGATGGTTGGTGATGGCCGGCGTGGCCTAGGCTCATTCAACGTGAATCGCTCTTGAATGTAATGATCAGCGGATAATGTCGGATTAGATGGGTCCTGAGGTTGCTGCCGGGTGTCCTCGATAGGAAGCGGAGATGCAACACGCGGAAGGCCTGCAAACTGAGGTGGTTTCAACGACACATCGGAATTGCGATTCGAGTCCATGGATACGTAGGCAGAATCACGAAGGCTGTTCTGATCAGCGTCGGACTTTTTACTTGCTCCCGAGCCTATGTCGGCGCGGATCTTATTCAAGGCCAGTCGGAATGACGACGGCTCGCTGGCAGGTTCATTACAATGAGAATGCCAGCGAGCCGGTCGAGGACGGGTCATGTGTGTTGAGGCTGACGGCACATGGCTGGTTGTGGGAAGGGCAAAGGATGGACCGCGATTGCGATCCGCCTGCCTCCTGAATGCTTCAAACTCCGAATTGGGTTCAAGCGGCACAGTCTTGGGTAAGGCGGCGGCGAAGGACTTTATCGAGGAACCAGGACTCCAATTATCCTTTGCCGGGGCTGAGGAGTCGGCTACTTCAACATTCGAGTCAATGACCAAGCCAAAGTAGTTGGGGCTTGGGGCGCGTGCCTGCGTTCTGCGGCTGGGAGAGCTCTTAGGCGGGTGATTTTGGCCGACAGAAAAGGCGGCGCGAGGCGAGGTCATGGGCGTCGTTGATTTCGTTAGGGTTCGTGAGGGCCGTCTCGACATATTATGAGGACTGGATACCCCAGGAGTTCGTGTAGTGTGAGCCGTCATGGCGTATTGTACAGACATTAGTTAGAATAGTGACGGAGTGGTTGAGGTGAATATTAGGTGCATGCGAAGCCAATCAGCTTCGAAATCGGCCGAAAGAATGATTTTAAAGATCCATAGCTCAAATTGATAGGTGTCGATTGGATGATGAAGAGAAGGTGACTGTCGCGTGCGTCGCCGCAGAGTCGCTATGTAGGTTGTCGGTTTGCAGGGTTCAGCCTGTGACGTAACTGCGGGAGGGAGGCGGTGGCGAGAATTGAAAGCAACTAGGGCGGAGCCGCAGAGGCGAGAATTCGGGTGCAACGGGCAATGAGCGACCAGCCACAGAAAGCTTCCTCAATTATAAATAGAAGCAAGCCAAAGATGACAAAATTGACTTCTTTTTCATATCAAGCTCGAAAAGAGGGCGAAAGGGGTGGGAAAAGAAGTTGGTTATAAGGCCTTGTCGATTGGCTCTTTTTTTTTCCTCCACGTCAAAGGCACGACTAGCGGTGTCTCGGTCAAGATTTGTTGAAATAGAACAGCGACGGATTTCACGACAGATTCGAAAAAGCAAAGTGTCGAGAAGCACGAGACGTCATACAACGAGGAAGCGAGCGGTTGGCCGGAAGTTGCAGATGCGCGCTGCCGTACACGGCAGCAAGGCACAAGGGGGGCGTGAGCTAATGATGGTTGGCGAAGGCGCGTCAAGAGGGAGAGCAGACGGTAAAAGGTAGCGATGAAGAAAGAAAAAAAAAAAGTACAATCGGCAAAGTGGAAGCAAGAAGAGAAGAGTAATAAAGGATCAAGAGACGTAGCCGCCAAAAGGAAGAGCAGGCCGGCTAGTTGTTTGGCAGGTCTACGTTTGTGACGAGGACAAATATCCGTGTGTGCTCTGTGTGTGCGTCCGTGTCCGCGTGTGTGGGCATACCGAGTGTAAGTAGTAGGCCGCCGCCAGCAACAGTCTGCTTGGAAATAGAATGGGTATGTGCGTGTATTATTATTAGGCAAGTGTGGGAACGCAACTGACCACCACCCCATGCCGCTAGCTAGTAATTCATAGGAAGTCTTATCTGGCATTCGGTGGATGATGGCGGACGCCAGATGACGATGCTTTGGAGACACAAAGGGCCTGGACTGCGACGATGCAGGGTCCTAGAGTCACTCCACTTTGTTTTTTTTTCTTTTCTATTCATTCTTCCACAACTTGACACCTTATACGAGGGCGAAGAAGATGAATGGTAACTCAAATAGGGCTTGCCTTGGATCCCAAACAGAACAGCGTCACCTTGGGGTGAATGAGACAAAAGACGTTTTGAGGGGGGCAGGTCGGCGGCGGATGAAGGATCCCAGCCAGCCTAGTTATCCGTACGGAGTAGCGTATTTAGCATAACCCAGCCGTCGCCAAAAGTAGCGGCCAGGTATCCAGTAACAAGGGCGTGAGAGACAAAGGGCGTGGGATACAAGGGTAGGGGGCACAAATTAAAACAGGGCAGTAAACCCGGGTCGATCTGGTGCAGGCCTGGTCAAGTTTCTAGAGCCAACGAAGAACAAGACAAAACTCTTGGCTTCTGGTGCACGGATTGACGGAGATGCCATGTTGGCAAAATTCTGGCACGAGAGGATAAATTAGTAACTAGTTAACTGGGCCGTCGACCGAGCGGGAACCAGCCGCGGCACGCAGAAACTGTGTATAATGGAGTCTTGGAACTCTGCAAGGGAGTGTGAATCTGAACTACCAAATACTTTGCCAGCAGGATGCGATTAGACAATGTCAACACGATTCGCGTTGGGTATAATCTGTAGCCTCTCAGAGCATTGACAACCCTCTTTGCAGCCATGGCCTCGTGCAAACTTGCAGCGAACCGGCAGCAAGCAAAAGCACCTCCAGAGCTAAAGGGGTACTCGCGCAATACCTACCTACCTACAGCAAGTCGCGGGCGCCCATTATTAGGTCATTGTAGCGGTGGAGGGCGCTGAATGGGGAAACTGATTGGCACGGCGCAGAGCAGATCGAAGCCTGGCCAAGGGAGACGGGCTGGAATTGGAAGGGCCCAGAACGGCTGTCGACATGCACCCAACTTGACCGGTCCAGAGACGACATTTTGATTCTGATTTTCTTGTGAGTTGTTTGCCTCGCTGTTATCTATTCAATCTTATTCACACCGTCAGTGTTGCAACCGGCGCTGCAACCGTTGACACCCATTCGTAACACAACTGACAACCTCCTGGGCTTGTATTGACAACTTGTAAATACTCCGTAGGCTACTGTCGTCTTTTTTTTTCTCTGCTCCTCCTGTGACGTAGCTTCGACGGCTCACGTACCACGCTTGTACCTCCCCCATGCTTGGGCCACCCGCCCATCACGTCATAGTGTCCCAGCCAGCCAGGTCCAGAACGTCTAGAACCTGACTCGGCGGGATGGGTTCTTTTTCAACACGAAATTCGCTTTATAATTCCGACATTTTGGCCAGAGTGCTGAGTACGAGTATATAAAAAATCTTGGGTGGCAACTGCCCATCATGATGCTATTTCTTCCACCACCCCGAAATGGGAACTAGTGATTAGTTACCTTGTCTTGGCGGGCCTGAATGAATCTTGCTTTTGAGCCTCGCCTTGCCTTGCCTTGCGTTGCTTGAAGGTGGCCCCTGTCCTTTTTTGTTCCGTGTAAGAGCCCTTGCCTGCCAATGAATCCAATGAATAGCCGCCAAGCCAGCAATCCTCAGCCGAACCTGGCCATGCATCGCACAAGAACCACTGTTTCTCTCTGCAGTCTCATAATAAATGTGACCACAAACCCGAAAATCCTGGCAGAACGAGCCTCACACACACATACCATCTCCTGTAACAAAACTCGGCGTTCGCAAATCTACCCCCCAACCCAACACACATGTACCCCCTACCAAGCCGCGGGAGAGTCTAGACCCTTTCTTTGCCAATGATATGCGATAACCTGCTTTTCTTTCCCGCCCAATTCACGGAAAAGGCTCTCCCCGTGGCACACCCATCACTCGATTCTTGGGCCCTTTGCTGTCATTCGTGTTTCTCGTCCCATCAGACGAAAAGAACAAGGGATCGATGCCTGATACTGGGTCATGCATGGGAAGCTCGCGTGTGACACGTTCCCCCACCATCAATATCGGCGGGACATGCAAAAAAACGCAGCCGCAACTGCCATGCAAAGCACCGCCGGCCAGCCAGCCACGGGTTGGGCCTGAAAGGCTGAGAACAAGGGATCGTAGGGCCTGATCGCTCCGTGTGCCGGTCTCGAAAGCGGAGCGCGGCTTCTGCCAAACGGCTTGATTTCTCGCGTGGCTCTTGCATCCTGCAGGAGAGCAGCTGCTTGCTGCCGTTGCCCATGTCACCAGCTGAAGTGGAACAAAGAATAATGCGAAGCTCTGGCTCCCTCTGCAGTTCCATTTGAACAACGCAGCGCGGCGAGATACCGGGGCCTACATAGAATAGCTGTTTATCACGGGATGGTGTAGTCTTGACGCCCACCTGCAACCTTATTTTACTTTGGCAGAGCGTAATGAGGCTGACAAGACGACGTCACTGTTGCACCCACCGTCTGTCCGGCCGCAAAGTCCAGACTCTTCCATTCTAGAGAGCCGCAGATGTAGAATAGAATCATAATATGCAATAAATATGCAATGGCAGTCAGGTGTTACATTGGCTCTTTCTTCTGGCAGCTATTTAGATGTGGCAATACCGTATTGGTTGTGTGGAGAGGACTTTCCAAGACAAAGGTCGGTCGTGGTTTAATAGGACCCTTGATCGTCGCAGTATCCGTACGGGCCTTGCTTTGCACCTCATCCATCTTGGGAAGTTTGATCCGCTCTCGGGCCCGTTGTCTGTGTTCCATCTGGGAAAAATTGATTATATTCCCTGTTTTTCTCCTTATTTACCTTGCCACCAGTGACCGGCTATCCCATCCCATCTGCACTCACGCCCCGCCCTACCCGCTACAAAATAACACTCACACACTGCAAGCTCGCACCTCGGCGTGCTCGGCGACTATAAATTTCCAATAATAAAATATACACATGCATGTACTTGCCAGTCACTGATTGTCGATCAAAAACTCTAGAATCTGGTTCGAAAGATGGCCTCATTCGCTTAATCCACTTGGTCCTCCTTTGCGCCCCTCCAAGTCCTTGATTCCTTGTTTTGGCCCTGCATCTTTTGGCTGGTTGCACCCGGCCAGCCACGCGACCGGATGTCTCCCTGCCCAATTTATCATCTCTCAGTTTTTGAGTTTCCAGCTTCCGGATACATCGAATTCTCGAATGATTGACAAGGACTATCAAGGAGATTTCCTACACGGCCGAGACAAGATGGGTGGCACGTGTGAACCTTATCATGAACAAATGGTTGGATGAGGGACATGGGAAAGAGCTGTCAGACATCCAAGAAGCGCTTATGTAAACCATGGCACTTTTGCATTTTCAAAATCCCGTGCTTGTCAGATCAGTCTTGTCTTGACTCCTTCTTCTCGGCTCGCTTGTCAAGCGCAGACCATGTCATAACTACTGATGAGTATTAGGCACACGCAGCATACACTCATCTCTCACTTGACTTAAACTATCAACTCATTACTCACATATTTCTTGAATCTCGTAACCACTCTACGGAGGATTCAACTCAACACGTGCAGCCATCATCCGGGCAGCGAGCGACGACACCCTTCAGTCAGCTTCACCGCAACCTCCGCAGGTTAGATGTGCTTGTCAATGGGCAAATCTTTCTACTTGCAGGTCTGATGGTGGACATTTTTCTTCCCGTGTGGTCTCACAAACAGTCGTCCCATGACCCAGATGCCAGCCCTTTTGCCTGGATACTGCCCACCACCATCATTATCAGCCCACTGGTCAGTGGTGCGGCGGAGTGCGCGTCCCGCTGTCCAGAGCTTGAGGCGCATCACTCGCCGTGTCTGCCAAGCAAGTACTTTTAAATTTTCATGATCCGATTTCAGCAGAGTAGTCCGTACATGATTCCTCTCCGAGAAAAAAAAAGTTTCGTTCCTGTAGAGATTGCGCCTTGGCACATCGTCGTCGTCGTCGTCGTAGGTAAAATGATTAATCCCCCGCAAAGCCGTTGGGTGGAACCGATCCCCGACCTCGGTGGTGCAACGCCGCGCTCTGGCCCGCCAGCGGACGAGAAGACTTTTGCAAAAGGCGCCGACATCAGTCTCTCGATGTAATTCTTGTTCTTACTACAGTCTTGAGGATTCAAACCTGGCCAAATTTCAATCCAGTCCGGTTCGTAAAGAAAGACGCAAGCAGCATGTCTCAACCCGGCCCCGAAGCATCGGCCGAAGCGCGCCGACAGGCCCGGAAGCCCATTCCCAAGCCCGTTCCGGCTTACCTGCCCACCGCCGGATCGCCGCTGACGGTCGACAAGACGGCCTATGAAACTATTCAGGCCGCCGACCGTGTCCTCCTTGAAGAGTTTACCATTCCCATCCGCTCCGGCAGAGCCTGGGAAGTGCCCCAGGGCTGCGTCGTGCGCATCACCACGCCTGAAGGGCCCCAAGTCGGTACGTCCGTCCTCCTCCTATCCCCTCATTTTCTGCCTGCCAAACAAAAAGGGTCTTCATTCTCATCCTTTTCCTCTCCCTCCCCCCCTCCCAGGCGACCTCAACATCTGGAACCGGCACAACCCGCGCGAGCGCTTCTGGGCCTCCCGCACGCGGCAGCTGCACGCCTCGCACGTCTCGACTTACGACCGCCTGTGGTCCTGCCTGCCGTACATGCGGCCCCTCGCCACCATCATTCACGACACTCTGTCGTGGTATGGCGCCGACGAGCACGGCGGGCGCGCGCACGACCTGCTCGGCACGCGCTGCGATCCCTACGTCAACGCGGTGCTGTCGGGCGCGCAGTACGACTTTCACTGCCATTCCAACCTCACGCGTGCCGTCGCTCCGTTTGGCCTTGCCGAAGCCGACGTCCACGACGTGCTCAACATCTTTCAGGTCACCGGGCTGGATGCTCAGGGGCGGTACTTTATGAGCCCGTCGCCCGCGCAAAAGGGGGATGCGCTGGAGTTTCTGGCCGAGCAGGACCTTCTCATGGCTTTGAGTAAGTTGAATCCATTTTCTAGATTCCTCGGAAGCCACTGTCGCATCTCCGGAGCCGTGTCTGTTCGTCGAGCTAACTTGTATAGGTACTTGCCCTGGAGGTGACTTGTCGGCTTGGGGTTTCGGCAGTGATAGTGAACAGGAAATGATCAAGTGCTGTCGTCCACTTCATGTACAGGTTTACAGACTAGAGGACGAGGCGCTCCTGCAAAGAGTTGGCTGGAAGCCTGCTACAGTATCTCTATACAAAGGAATGCACGGCGTCTTTTCGCCCATGGGAGAGCCCAGTCAACGCAAGTAGATAGTTGTGTATCAGATTAGTCACAGAAGGCAATGTACAGCTTCCAATGGATCGCCATGTTAAGTATTGGTACAATAAGCTATCCTCGCATCACCAAAGCTTTTGCAATCGTGGATTCATGACCACGTCTTGCTTGCCTAGCACGCCAAAAAAGACCACAGCCCAACCACTTCCACTTATTTCCAGAGCTTGCCGAGTGACACCTCCTTGTCGTCGTGCTTGTTGAGAATCTTGGCCGTGGCCAGCTCAAAGTCCTCTTGCGTAACGTGCACCCTGCGCTCGCGAAGAGCGTACATGCCGGCCTCAGTACACACACCCTTGAGCTCGGCACCGGAGCAGCCATTCATCTTCTCGGCAATCTTGTTCAGGTTGATGCCACGCGTCAAATTCATCTTGCGGCTGTGGATGCGCAGAATATCGGCTCGAGCCTCCACACTAGGGGGCGGGAACTCAATCTTGCGGTCGATACGGCCGGGTCTTAGCAGGGCGGGGTCGAGAATGTCGAGACGATTGGTGGCCATGATGATTTTAATGTTCTTTGTAGGCTCGAAACCGTCGAGCTGGTTGAGAAGCTCCAACATTGTTCTTTGGACTTCGGAGTCACCACCAGAGGAGCCCTCGACACGCGAGGAACCGATGGAGTCGATTTCATCCATGAAAATGATAGAAGGTGCATGCTCACGCGCCATGATGAAGAGCTCGCGAACCATGCGACTACCTTCGCCAATGTATTTTTGCACGAGCTCGGAACCAGAGACACGAATGAACTTGCACGCCGTGTGGTGGGCGACGGCACGCGCCAGCAAGGTCTTGCCGGTACCTGGAGGGCCATATAGCAGGACACCCTTGGGCTGTGCGATACCGAGTGACTCGAAGAGCTCGGGATGCTTGAGGCCGAGCTCGATGACTTCCTTGATTTCCTTGATTTGTTGGTCAAGGCCACCAATCATGTCGTATGTGCTATCGGGGACCTTCTCGACCATCATGAGGGAGACGAGGGGGTCGACCGAGGATGGCAGCATCTTTTCGAGCTTGTAGCTGTCCGAAAGTAGTGTGACACGCTTGCCAGCTGTGAGCTTGGTCACGTCGACATTGTCGGAGATGTCAACAACTGGGGGTTTGTGTTAGTATCTTTGAACTTGCGCGCGCACCCAAAGAAGGGTGTAATGTAAGCCGTACCATATTTGCCTTCAGGGTGAACCTTGACAAGGACCTTCTTAGTGCCCATAACCTTAACAACCTCGCCTACATAAGACCCCGGTTGTTGCAGCAGACCAAGCTCTTCTCTGAGTAAGCGCACGCGCGAGTTGTAGTCATTGCGCTGAGCTTCGAGACGGCGAAGGGCGGCCTGACCCTTGAGGATCTCGAGCTTCATCGCCTCAATCTTGTTGTGGTAGTATTCGTCGAGCGCCATGGTGACGAGGGGCCGCTAGGCAGTGTGATGACGCGCGGAAAGCAGGATGCGGTGGATTGGTACCAAGACCAATTCACGTGGCAGATTGTCGATGTTTGTTGAGGGAGATGTCAGAATGGAGGCGATTGAAAAGGCGGTGGCTGAATATCGAGATGATGGAAAGGCGGTTGATGGCTAGCGAAGCTTGCTGGCAAGGCTGCAGCTCTTCTCGTAAGCGGCACCCAAGCGTTGGCGCAGTGCGTGGCAGCGGGTTGCCTGTGAGAGCGTGAGCGCATAAGGGAGCGGCCCGGACTATTAGTTTTACCGAAGTCCGGTGGAAAGCTGGCAATTTGTAATGTAGCGCCTGTTGTTTGGCGGGTGTGGGAGCTTTAGTGGCCTCTTTAGCGGGTGGAGGCGCTGAAAGGCGCTATTACAGGGAGCTTCGGAAGCAACACGGTGTTCCATGCTGACTTTCAATAAGTGTAGTACAAAGCAACTATTAGAGATGCATTATAATGTGCACATTGTAGTTGAAAAACCACTCGATACGTTATCTAGGTCAAACAAAATCTATCAGTAATAAAGAAGCCCAGACTCGGCCCGACTATCTTCAGTGCAGTGCTGTTCTGCACTACTCCTTTGAGCAAACACACCTCGCACAAAGAGCATCAACCAGTTATAAATGAGTGTTTCTCAAAAGATAACTAACAGTTGCATCCCTATCGATTCCTACATACATTGCTGTCATTTCTTGCGCCGCATGATACCCCATACAGGTTGTATTGCGTCTGCGCCAAGCGGCACGAGGCCATGGCCGACATCACAAGCACTCACAAGTACTCATATATACTCTTGGCCGCGGCAAAGCTGAAAAATAAATACATCAAGCAGGGCCTCGGGCACTCTTATCTTCTCCTTTTCCTATCCCCTCTTCTTTTGCCGTCTCCATTACCCTCATCTTCAACCGCTCGCGGAGGGGCAAGTGCCGCCCTGTGTATTAGCTTCACCCACCGCAGCCGAAGCTCTCTGCCTGCATCTTCATCACAAACACTCCCCACTGCCGTATACGCAGGCGAAAAGCTTATCCTTCCCTGCTGCTCGCCCATTGCACTCAGAGCTTCGTTTCCTCTTCTTTACATCGTCCATTCTTACATCCGGTCGCACTCGATTTTTTTGCCTCACGCAACTCCTAACTGCCTGTTACATGTCAACATTCAACCCAGTCATCAACAGGCCATTCAACCCGGTCATCAACAGGCCTCCCCAGTCAAACATCACTCCACCTTAGCAACTTGCTAGCTTCGTTTGGTGCGCCCAGCTCCCGAACGCTTACTTCTCTTCTTTAGCCTCTTGATTATTGGGATCCGTCATCTCTCCAGCTTCCGGTCCTCTTCTCGAGTACTGTGCTACCTTTCGCCGCGACCTGTTGCCGCTACAAGGCTCTACAGTGTCTGCCGTCATGGACGAAGACCACGACGATCGCGATCGCCGCAGGTCCAGCACGACCTCGCCAAGGAGCCGTCGCGCCACTTCAGTGGCCGAGTCCTCGACTGCCCGCGATGGCGACGGTCTTTCCGAGAGTTTCCAGTCCACCGATACCGTCAGGAGGCGACCCGAGGGCTCCTACGGTCAGTCTCCTGTTATTCATTGACTTGCTACTGCTGCCTTCTAATACCTCCCAGGCACAATTACCAACACTCCTGAATCGCGACCTTCTATCCAAGATTCGCCACAGACTCCTCGTCAGTCGCATCCCAGTCGACCGGCTACCATCGACCGTACCAAGTCGTTTCCACGTCCACGAAAGCCGCCCCTGTCTAGACGCCCATCATCCACCACTCCCTATCGCGGTGGGGTCTTCTCGGCCCATGACGACACTCACGAGGTGGAAGCAGACGCTGTTGGCCGCGGATACACTGCCAGACGGCGCCAGCCACCTCCAACAACTCTCTCTCGTGTGCAGTCTCACCGCGACGAGTCTGACGCAGAGCCTCGAGCTTCGGGTACCCGCCCAAGCTCCGTAAAGGACAAGGATGAAGACGACGTTGACGAAATCGACGAGCATGAGCACCAAGACCTTGGACTCGAGGAACATGTCGACTGTGACTCTGAAGGCGACCTCAGCGAAGCTGAGAGCTTCACGCTCAAAGATCGACAGCAGGCCATCAACCAGACACACCCCTTTGGTATAAGGGTCTGGAAGCCTGCTCTATATAAAAAGGACCGTTCTATTCAAAAGTCTGCAGAGGGTGACATTCATTCCGCCCCAGGGGGCAACGTCAATAAATGGCTCGTCTTGTTCAACCTGGTCTGGACACTCTGCTTTGGTTGGTGGATGGCCATGTTTGCTGCATTCGGCGCCATCATGTGCCTGCTCTTTGCTGCGGCTTCCAGCGGTAGAGAATACGGCCGTGTACTGTGGGGCCTTGCAGGTTACCTCTTTTATCCTTTTGGCAAGTATGTTCGTCTTGAGAAAGATGAGCAATACATGCACGAAGACGCAGATGAGGGACGGAGCATCTCCGAGTACGAGCAGTGGCAAAGCGGCGACTTGGAGTACGGCAGACTTTTTTTTGGTCCCGACCGCACTCGATCGATTGTTGGACGCTCGCGAAGTAGCGTTGAATCGGTACGTGACGAAACCGACAGCCTGCTCGGCCGTGGAAGACGCTCCGATAACCCAAACCATCCACGGATGAAGCGAAGATTATTTGGCCGAGGCGAATGGAACATCGGCCGTGTAATCTTCTTCCTCTTCTTCTACTTCCTCATTACGCCATCTCTCATTATTGTGTCTCTGATTTGCTGGTTTCTCGTCTTTTGGATCCCCATGGGCAAGGTCACCATGCTACTCTTTGATCACTTGCGCCGTCATCCACTTGCTCTTTCGTTTGAGTCTCATCTGGATTATGCCAGGTCTACCGATAGCTCTGATTCGTCTATTCTCCTCTGCACCTACCGTGCAGTAGGCATCAAATATTGGAAGTACACGATCGACGGAACCAACATCTTCCTCATCAATCTCGTGGCTGTTGTTTTCTTCGTCATTTTTGATTGGGCTGTGCTTGATCGAATGTTGCATTTGAACATTTTCGTCACTGAGCCAGCCTTTCTTTTCATTGCGGGCTTGCTTTCCATTATTCCGCTCGCATACTTTATCGGCCAGGCTGTCGCGTCCATTTCCGCGCAATCCTCCATGGGTCTTGGCGCCGCCATTAATGCTCTCTTCTCGACAGTTGTAGAAGTATTTCTGTACTGCGTCGCCTTGGGTCAAGGCAAGGCTCAGCTTGTAGAGGGAAGCATCGTGGGTAGCATTTTTGCTGGTATCCTGTTCCTGCCTGGACTTTCAATGTGCTTTGGTGCTTTGAAGCGCAAAACGCAACGATTTAACGCCAAATCGGCAGGTGTTACCTCGACCATGCTGCTCTTTGCATCCGTTGGCGCTTTCGGTCCAACTCTCTTTTACCAAATCTATGGCACACACGAACTGCAGTGCCTCGGCTGTGAGGACTTTGGCGAAATTGGTGGTCGTCCCGAAGGTCGTGACTGTCGACGTTGCTACTTTTCGCAGGCGCCAGCTCTTGACGACCGATTCTATCTCGAGGCTGTTCGGCCATATTGCTACCTGGCCGCCTTTATGCTCTTCTTCTCGTATCTCATCGGCCTTTGGTTCACCCTCCGCACGCACGCCGCCGTCATCTGGAATTATGAAGTGGAGGAGAAGCGTCAAGAGGAACACATGCATGCATCATCGGTTTTGAGAAACTCCCAGCCCTCTGCGGCTGCTGAAACAAGCGGTGCAGATATCCGAGACACGAACCTGTACAAGCGAATCCTAGGCCAGTCCTTGAAGCAAGTAGGTCTATCTACGCAAGACTCTGCCCGCCGGCCCTCGTTGAGCAGCGCAGACGCTGTAGCAAACGGGGCACCCAGCACTCTGCACGTTGTCCCGCCCAAGAGCGCTGGCAGCGACGGTCGGTCTTTGGGCAAGGCGGCCGCTAGCCTCGGTCAAGGAGACAACTCTGCCCTGGTTCGCGAAGTTGCGGAAATTGCCGCGACTGCTGCTACGATCGCGTCGCGGGATCGCCATCACAGCCGGAAGGCTTCCTTTGTGCCCCAGTCGACAAAGCACACGGCATCCCGTGCGGGTGTTTTTGACGATGACGGTGCTGGACACAGTACTGCTGGGCACGGCGGCCACGACGCGCCAAATTGGGGCCGTGGAAAAAGTTCATTTATTCTTCTGTCCGCGACCATACTCTATGCCGTTATTGCCGAGATTCTCGTCGACACTGTCGACGTTGTCTTGGAAAACTTTGCGATTGATCAAAAGTTTTTGGGCGTCACGCTCTTTGCGCTTGTGCCAAACACGACTGAATTTCTGGTACGTTTAGGGCTCTACTAATATGTCTGTGTGGAATGCTAACATGCGTACAGAATGCCATTTCGTTTGCCATGAATGGCAACATTGCGCTGTCCATGGAGATTGGTTCTGCGTATGCTCTACAAGTTTGCTTGCTTCAGATCCCTGCACTTGTGCTGTACTCTGCACTGTATCCCTACAGCGGTCCGGCCGACGACAGCAGCGAGGCAGCCATGCACACTTTCTCACTGTTGTTCCCGCAGTGGGATATGGTGACTGTTATTCTCTGCGTATTCCTGCTCAGCTACGTTTACGGCGAAGGAAAGAGCAATTACTTCAAGGGCAGCATCCTGATCCTCACGTACTTGGTTGTGGTGATTGGATACTACTTCAGCGGATATACATCAGATGCTATGGGTACGGAACGTTTCGATGTCATGGGTGCCGACGGAAAGTATTCGGCCTTTAAAACGATTGGTCGCACGACCAAGGGACGAGCATACTAAGAGAAAAGAGGACTTTGTTCGGCAGCAGTGTATTTTTCCTATTTCCTAGCGCGAAGCGCACCGTCTAGCATTTTTAGGTCATCACAGATATTGGACGTAATCGATGTTAATATTGGCAAATGGATTGTTACTTATGGCGTATGAGTTTTTGGTTGAAAGAAGCAATATCGGTGCGTGTAGCTTAGCGATTGCTTGTCGTCGTAGAGCTTCCAACATACAACGCAGAGAACCTGCGCGTTGGCCATCCGCTGCTCTATCATGCTGCTCTACTTATTAGTATCAAAAGGAAAGAAGGGGTGCAAAGGGGTGTACAGGCAAGACAAATTGTACCCATAACTCCAATGCCGCTAAGGACTCTTGGCTCGACCTGGCAGTGCTAGCCACTGGGGCTAACAAGGTGGAAGATGCCGACCAAAGGGCGCACAAAGGGCTCAGCATCGACATGTTTTGGTCTGCTCCACATCTTGCGCAATTCAGAACGTGGGTACGTGGGGGTCAAGAGAGATTCCTCAACTCTACTTATCTCCGAAAAGAAGTCTCTCTTTGCAGTTATGTGGTTTTTTCTAACTCCGGCCTGTTCCCCGAACAATTATATCGGTAAAAAAAAAAAAAAAAAAAAAAAAGGGAGAGAACCTGCAGCAACTGATCACAGCGTGCAGGATACACACACAAGACTTGCTATTATTACCAAAGACAAGAAAACAACAAAGCTACTTGGCATTTCGCACTACAATGTCGATTGAGTTACGGCCCGCAACGCCGATAGGCCTCGAGAAAGCGCTCGCGCGCGAGGGCAAGCCGCCTGGGCAGAGTCAGCAGCAGCAGACAGACGACAGCCGCACGACGACGCGGCCGTCATCTCCAGTGGAAGAAGAGAGTGGCCCAGACGGCAGCGTAGACGACGGCAGCCACGGCCGGCACGAGTTTTCGCTGCCGCCGACTGACACGGGCAAGGATGCGTGGTTGTTTCTGCTGGCGAGCTTCATGATGGAGGCGTTTGTCTGGGGTAAGTCTACAACAAACATGTTCTCTCCTTCGCACTTGGCCATGGGTTCATGATTTTGCTGACTGCAATAACTGCGCGCGGTTGTGTGTTAGGATTCCCGTTTTCGTTTGGTGTTTTTCAGAGCTACTACTCTACGCATGAGCCCTTTGCGGGCTCGTCCCAGATTGCCGTCATTGGCACCTGCGCCCTGGTAATAACAAAATGCCCCCCCCCCCCGACCATCCGTCCATCCCCGCAAGCTAACCCTCGCGCGCAGGGCATCATGTACTTGGACATCCCGCTCGTGATGGCGCTGCTCCGGCTGTACCCCAAGCAGGCGCGGTACGCGCCTGCAGGCGGCATCGTGGTCATGTGCGCAGCGCTGGGACTCAGCTCGCTCTCGCAGACGACGACGCAGCTGATGGCGACGCAGGGCGTGCTGTACGCGCTCGGCGGGTCCGTCACCTACTGCCCGTGCATCCTCTACATGGACGAGTGGTTCGTGCGGCGCAAGGGCCTCGCCTACGGCATCATGTGGTCCGGGACGGGCCTCGGCGGCATCGCCACGCCGCTGCTGCTCGAGTTTCTGCTCGGCCGCTACGGGTTCCGCATCGCGCTGCGCGTCTGGGCCGCCGCGCTGTTTGCCGGCACCCTCCCGCTCGTGTACTTTATGAAGCCGCGGTTGCCGGCGCCCGCCGCGGCGGGCCGCAGCAGCATCAATCTCGGCTTCGTCTTTCAGCGCACGTTTCTGCTGCACCAGGCCGCCAACGTCGTCGAGGCGCTGGGGTACTTTGTGCCGGGCATCTACCTGCCGTCATACGCGCGGACGGTGCTAGGCGCGAGCGGGCTGCAGGCCGCGTTGACGCTGCTGGTGGTCAATGGCGCGGCCGTAGTTGGTTGCGTGGCCATGGGCTGGCTGACGGACCGGCGGCCGGTGACAACGTGCATACTCGTGTCGACGGGGGGCACGGCGGCAGCCGTCTTCTTGCTCTGGGGCCTGGGACGCGGGCTGGCGGCGTTGTACGCGTTTTGCGTGCTGTACGGGCTGTTTGCGGGCGCGTACACGTCGACCTGGCCGGGCATCATGCGGCAGGTGACGGCGGCGAGCGGCGAGGACGGTGGAGGGGGAAGAGCATTTGATCCCATCATGGTGTGTGGGTTTCTGGCAATGGGGAGAGGCATCGGGAACGTGGTGTCGGGGCCGCTGAGCGAAGCGCTGATGACGAACATGCCGTGGAAAGGCGAGGCCGCGGCTGGGTTTGGAAGTGGTTACGGGACATTGATTGCGTTTACAGGGACGACTGCCGTGATGGGTGGAGGGAGCTATTTGTTTAGAAGAGTAGGATGGATGCCAGCGGAGACGTAGTTGATCTAGGGCCAGATTCAATAAGCGCCGCAATGAGCGGAATGCTCAAAAATCGACTTGACAGCACAGAAACAATACAGCTCAGGCGTGTACTGGGTGACATGGGTAAGTTTCGTAGGTACGCTAGCAGGTACCAGCAAGGAGGATCCAAGTACTTGCAGGGCTGCGAGCAACCATGCCGGCCAGGATAGATCAAGTCATCGAACAAGTCAAATGTTTGGCAGAAAGAAACTACAGAGATACGTCGCCCGAGATTTGCAAGAGCAGAGTCGATCTTCTTCACGTCCGAGGCAAGCCTTGGGCCGCAATGAAAAAAAGAAATGAAAAAAAGCCTGTCAGACGTCCATCAACACCCACCCTACCAGCGCGCCCGAAGGCAGACCGCCGATAGGGTCGAGATCATCAAAAAGGTGCAAGTCGACATGAACCAGCCGAAGCCAGCCAATCACTAACTTGCGCATCTCTCTATACAGCATTGACCCGAAAGCCAAGCCGCCATCCTTTCGGACAGTTCGAGAGGACCAGAAGAAAAGTATTCACTCTAGGGTGTCGAGGATATGCACTCATCAACCAGGGTGGATTCTGTGGCTCTTTTGGGGAACCAAGAGATGGGTCGATTACTATAGAAATGATTCTCCTTGGGGGAGGTTAGCAAGTGTTTTCGAGAAGGGTTTGGAAAAGACAGCCAGAAGGCGGGACGGGGGAGGCTGTTGCCAGAGAAGGTAGGGGGAGACATACTGAAGTATTGTCGACGTGAAGAAGAAAAGAAGAAAAGACCAAAGTGAAGGCGAGACGGCGCGGCTTTATACTGAGAAATCGGTGGGGCGGTGATATGCTGCCCACCGCCTAAAAGTTTTTAAAAGCTGGCAGAATAATTTTTTTGGCGGGGCCTTGCAGGTGGCAGACGGCCGTTTGCGCTTTTGGCAGGGGACCTGAGGCTCGAGCGCCTATGATATTCTCACATTTTTGCTGGCGAACTGGGTCCATGACATGGTGGAGTAGCAAAATTTCGACATTACGATATTGAAATGCCAATTTTTACATGGATGAGGCTTGGAAATTCAAGAGGCTGGTTGGATGGCTGAACACCGCTCTGTTCTAGATTGCGGTTGCTGGGTGACCGACTGCAAAATGCAGGGTCTGGAGATTGAAGGCAGCGTCGAATCTGGCGGTCAGCGAAGAGGACTTGATTCACTGGATCGAAAAGTTCAATAAAAATGGAGCAGAAGAAAGTAATTATGAGATTACGCCGAGAGAAAAAACGCGTTCAGATCATACAGTCACTGATCCGGCAAACACACGCGTCATCTCGAATTATGCGCCAGACGGTAGTTACTACAACACCACTAGTTATGCAAGACGCAGGCTACTATGCAAAGTCCACAATGCTGGTTGCTTCACAAAGCCAAAACTTATGAAATCGCAGTAAAATATACAGATTCGTCACAGTGCAAGACACACATGATACATGCTCAGTCACAGAAATCCTCCTTGCGCCAGGCCCCAAACGCCGTAATCTCAACCAACCCGCCGTCGTCAGCAAACGTGCCCTTGGGCGGCCGCGGCCGCCTGTACAGCTCCCGCCGCTTCAGCCAGTCCAGCACCAGCGGGTAGACGAGGCCCTGCGCCGCCAGCGGCCCCTGATCATGCACGAGCCGCCGCACCTGCGAGCTGCTCACGCCCGCCGCCGCGCCGCCGGCGACTTCGTCCGGGAGCACGCGCACCTTGTGCATCCACGCCGTGTCGCCGCCAACCTCGTCCAAGCTGCGCACGCCCATCGCCGACGACGACGCCCGAGTCTCCTCGTCGCAAGCTGCTGCCAGCGCGGCAATGTGTGCTCGCTGCTCCTCGAGCGTTCCGTGGCCGTCGTCGGGTCGCAGCATCACCCGCAGCGACGCGTGCGCGAAGAAGGGATCCAGCGCCTTCATCATCGGCGTGTTGCGCGGCCTCTTGGCCGGCAGGATCGTGGTGAGGTCGTCTGGCTGTGATGGATGTTGTAGTTGTTGTTGCGCAGATGGCTCCTCCGCCACCATCTTTTCCTTGCCCTTGCCCTCACAACTTGCACTCTGTGCAGCCTCACTCAAGTCTGCATCGTTTTGACTGACCTCTGCTGCCACAGCGACACCATCATCATCATCTTTGCCCCTTCGGTCCTCCCCTATCGCCGCATCGTCCGGCTCGTCTTTGTAGTATTTGGGGTCCAGAATTCGCACCAGCGTGTCAAAGCCCGTGATAAATTCCATCGGAGGTATTGTAGCCTTGCCGGGCAGCTTTCGCCCGCGCTCGTCGCACTTTTTAAACGTCATAAGAGGCCGCATGTGCGGATACCAGCTGGCCGTGTGCAGCGCGTGCGCCTTGCCACTGAAGAAGGCCTCGGACGTGAGCGCCATCTCGATGGGCACGCTGTCGCCCTGCCGCCGCAGGTCGTCGTGGAGGTGCCGCGCAAACGCGTAGATCATGGCGAGGCGGTGCTCGAGGGGCGCCGGCGCCGCCGGCTTGTCGGCGTTGGCGACGGCGAGCAGCAGCACCAGGCGTGTTTCGGGTCGCACGATCGCCGCCACTCCGCCGCCGCCACCGGCCACCGACCCGACAAGGGCCGCGCACCGCTCCGCCTCGGCCACGGCCGCCCGCTGCTCCTCGAGAACCGCGTGCACCGCCGCCTTGGCCATGTGCGCGTGCGCCCGCGTCGGCGGGTTGAAGCTCGCGTCCAGCACCAGCAGCCGCGACTGCAGATCCGCCGGTTGCGCCCCCGCAAACGTACCCTCGGGCGGAGCCTTGCCCTCGTCGACCTCGGTTTCCGGTGTCGGCTTAGGCGCCGACTCGCCCGCTGCCGCCGCCCGCGCCGCCGCCGCAGAAGCCTGCTGCCGCTCCTGCACAGCGCGCATGTGCTCCGCTTCCCGCTGCCGCGCCCAATGAGTCGGCATCGGCGTGCTGGAGTGGACTAGCCGCAGCTTATCCGTCGACGCCCGAAACTCCTTGAGCTTCGACGCCAGCCGGTCAAAAGTGTAGTCTGTCGGCACCGTGTCCGACAGAAAATTCTGCCCGTCACGCAACCGGTGACGTCTTCTGATGAATCTTGGCATGGTGCACGCATAGAATGATGATCGCTTAGATGGTGTAAAGTCCAAAGTGTAGCGGCGACCCCTCACCGGAAGCGCCCGCGGCTCTTGGTCCGCGGCAAGGCACGCTGTGAGCCGCAGCGTAGTATATGCACCCAGCCAATCCTTCTCATTGCCCACCAGCATTATTCTGAGTGGTGTGACAAAGGTGGCGTCAAGTATCAGCCGTGAAATAGCTATGGAGAAATCTACCTGCATCGTTTACTGTAGGCTACATCATTCTGGTCAATGATACCCCATTGAGCCATGTAGGGTACTTGAGCGTTTTTAGGGACTTATCATGTGCTGTTGAGAAGTTGCTGGTTCGCCGATTTTTTTGGAGTGCGCTGTGCTACTCAATCGGTATAAGGAACCGGAAAAGAGTATTGCTATGAGTCCTTTTCTATAATCACCCCGGAAGTCACAGTTGTGAGCCTGACTCTGTAATAATGATGAGCTTTGAGGGGACTGAACTCTACACAGTATTAAGGGGTCCACCCTTGCCAATCATCTTAATTTTTTTCTTTTCGGACCGTCCATTTACCTTTGACTAGTTCTTCTAATCTTAATCATTCAAAAGCCTTGTCCTGCATGATCAGTGAGCGACAGCAGTAGAAGTAGCCAATTATTCTTTGACCAAGGCATCGTAGGATTCATTCTCAGCTGCGTGCTAACAAGACATAAATTGGCTCTGCTCTATTATCTTTCGTCCAACAGCCTTTTTAAGGGCCATGCTCGGCGTTTTGAGACGCATCCATTACTCCATGTGAAAACCACTCCGCAATGGTACCAAACTTGTCATCGCTTCTCTCCAGAGCAGATTTAAAGAGCTCATGCTTATCGACTTCTTCCTGTTGACCTCTCCGAATCTTGCGGATCATGTCATTCCCAGTCGCACACTTTGGACATTCAGCATCTTCCTCCGTGCCACTCCGCAAGCATCTTTCATGGAAACTGTGCTTGCATAGGAAGTGCACGGTCGGCAGGTCCAGTCCCTGTCCGCATTCAGCACAACGAGTGGCCTGGAAGATGGCAGGCCTCGAATTGAGCTCTTCAATTTCCACTCGTCGCTTTTCTGTATCTGTGCGCAGCGTTTTGATTCTGTGACGATTACTCGAAATCTGCTTGCGCTCGCGACTAATTGTCTCCTGCAGATAGGGTTTAATCATGCCCATAGTCGCAAATCCGCCACCAGCAGACTGGCCAACTAATGTTTGAATGACTTGCAAGGGTGCCATCAGACCATCCTTGTCAATTTTGGCCAAAATGCCAGCAAGTTCGTCTTGCCCCGCTTCTTCCAGAATTTTGGGATCCGAGGTCAGGTATGCCAGAGCGGCAGGATATAGCTGAGGCTCGTCCGGCCCATACTTTCGCAGTGCTTTCATTGCTCCCTGAGTGTCGCGCGCCGAGGTATATGACCGGAATATGTCTGATAGGAGACCAGCTTGCTCTTTCACGAGCACGGTGCCATCCTTGAAACTAGACAAATGCGACAATAGGAGAACATTGGAGCTTTCCATGGGCACATGCTCACCCTCAATCAGCTTTTTTGCCTTTGCTTCCCACTCTTCCCGGTGCAGACCCTTTTTCTCACCCGCCTTGAACAGATACATCTCGAACAAGGTTGTGTACAAGTCTGTTTGATCCGACGTTCGAAGATTGCTTTCTTCGAGGCAAGCTTCCAAAAATATAATGAACTCATCTGGGTGATCGATAAATGACGAGAAAGCCGTTCTCGGCTCGGGTGGTGTATATTTGGGAGGCGGATAGTCATCTTCATTAGGCGGAGGACCCTCCACTGTCGGTTTGGTGCTGCCAGGTGTGCCTGCCGCTGAGGCGGGACTAATGTACGGCAAAGTGAAGAGGCTTGATAGATTTTGAACGGCACTGGCAGCGCCGGAAGTAAACGCGTTCGACGGGTGGCCAGCACTTTCAATTGCTGCGATGGGTGTTCGCTTTGGTCTGTATCGACCGGTATAATAATCGCTGAATAATTTCGTCGCTTGTCCTGGGCAGTGTTCAATAAGAACTCTAGCATACTTCCTCAAACAAGGATACGCCTTTGACGGAGTGATTAGTATACCGTGCGAGAAACATCGAAACTGAGCTTACAATTGTTGGATCTTGGTGCCAAATGTACTCGAGTGCAGCGGCATAGTTCCTGGAATCCTCGATCAGGATATCGACCACCAGCTCCGTTTCGCCATGCTTCTTTGCCAAATAAGCGGCCTGTTCGTAGTATCCGCCCTGTCTGCACATTGAGATCGCCGTGTCAAGGTCGAATTTGAGGTCGCCAGGTGATTCTATAAACTTCTCGAGCTTCTCTTTGTCTTTGAGCTTGGCATAGCAATTCAGTAGTAGCGTTGTGTGATCTGATGTTGCCTTTCTATGTTCATGCAGCTCTTCCAGGTACCTGATTAGGTTATGTATTCGTTGCGTATCGAGGAACTACTGTGATTAGTCTGGTACTCGTACAGTGCAGTGCGTAAATACCAACCTTTCTAATGACTTGCGAGGGTTCGGTGGAGTCAATTGCTCGAATGTACTGTACCATTGAGCCATCGTAGTCGGCCTTTTGATATAAATGATCGCCAAATTTGCGATATATGACACTCTGCTCCTTGATGTTCATGTCTGAGTTTCGTGCAAGCTCCAACGCGAGTGGGAACATGTTACGTTGGTATATCATATCCAATCGCTGCTGCAGTGGTTTCTCATGGTAGCGGTTCACCTGGGCAAAGGTCTCAGTGATTAGTTGTCATCGAGCCGTTGAAGCGGATTTCTTACCTTGCCCTGCTCTGTGACTGTGAAGATGTCACCCCAAACTTCGAAGATAAACTTCACTGGCGAAATGAGAGTCTCTGTGTGCGCAATGATGCGCAAATCAGGCTCGAGTAGCACAAATGTGGACGAATCAAACAATCCGTCGGCTCCATTTGTGAAGCGGCGACGTAGAGAATCTGGCTCATTGCTCGAGGTCGGCGGGCAAGCTAGCGCCATGTAGTCCTGATGTACAGCAATCATCTTCTTTGGCGATTCATACGCCTTCGGAGGGCCACGTCCGTCCGCCTTGTACGTATAGATCGCGTCTTCTCTTGCCACGACAATGTCACCTGTGACAGGGTCTAGAGTCATGCAGCTGACCGCGCAGCCACTATCTTCGACGGTTTTCGGCGGAAGTCCCTGGCCTCTCTTTGACAAGCCAAGCTTGAGTATCCTAGACGTAGTTGACACAAAGAGAGTTGTGATTTTCTCATCTTCCATAAGCTGCACCCCAGTGACTGGCTCCTCGGATTCATATACTATTCGCTGTTTGGTTCCGAGGTCGTGGATTAAATCGCCGCGAATGACCGTGACGGCCCCATTGGCAAAGCCGACCGCAATTTGTGAGAGATCGTCCAGCGCAGCAAAAGCCGAGATCTGTATCAAAATCTGAGTTATGAAACGTCGATGCAGAAAGTAGTACGAACCGGAAATTGTCGCCTTCCATTGTTAATGGTGATGGTACTCAGGCACGTGGGCATATTTGTCTTCTTGACGAGCTTATCGAGAGCCCATGCCTTGAGAACCGGTTCGCCGCTCAAGTCTTCCTGCAGAACTGTATCAGAACCACACATTTGCGCGGCTTCCACAACGCTTGACTTACTGCGACTGTGACGAGTATGCTGGTTCCTTCAACTTGGCGCATATGCGTAACTTGTCCTGCATCATGCGCTTGAAATTTGTTCATGACTTTCCAATTTTTGGCAAGAATGCTGACGGAGCCGTCCGCGGATCCTAAAAACAGGCTGTCCGAGCCAGCACATACGCTCGAAACATCGTTGCTTTCGAATAGCTGGGCAGCCTCGGCCTCGGGAGGTGACACCTGAGAGACGTCAAAGAAGTCGAACGACTTCCACTGCACAGGGTTAGCATGCATGCAAATAGCCATAGGGAATGAGTTGCGCATTGCTTTAAAGTGCGACATCTTCGCCAGGAAAGCTTACTGAGATGGCCATTTCGCCGCACGATTGGAATTTGGTTGTTCAGTAATGGGAGAATGCTTGGAAACGCGCAGCAATGACGATGGTGGGACACTGACAGCAAGGGTAGCTCCAGCAGTGGCGCTAACTCCACGCTGTGGCTGGTCCGCGAGGCTCTGTGGGCAAAGCTGGTATTTTGTTGCCATCAAGACTCATTATGTGTATGTTCTTGCACTCCACCGATTTATAAATTATTTGGGAAGCAACAAGAGGGAACTTTTATAGTTGAGAAGAATATATGTATTCATGCTTTCAAAGGGCAGCTTATTCAATCGTGCACTAAGTAGCGGGTATCTTGCCAAAGTTCCTCCGTCGTCTTTCTCATCTTGGCCGTCTCTCTAGGGGGTCCCTGCATTAATTCATGTCCCGGCCATCGTCTTGTTGCATCAAAAAAAATCAGAGAATCCGACCAGGCTGTGCCACCTGCTTAACTTTACCACTCGGCCTTTGAATTGGCAAGCCCGTCATTTGGCACCTCCATCGGACTTGCCAAAGGAGTGCCCGGAATACCCAGTCCTCCTCCAATGCTGTCTGGTCGACCGTGGCCAACACGTCCGCTTCTAACGCTAGCGCCATCGCCTTGCTTTGTATAAATGCTATTTCGGTCGTTCGCCATAGCAGTAGCGGTCCCTGTAGTCGAGTACATACTAGTTCGCTCCGCTCCAAGTCTAGGGCCGCTGGAGTGCACTCCTTGAATCCCACCCTCAACATTTGAACTGAGCACACTGAGTGGGAGACTCTCACGACTGCCTCCCCATAGGGACGAAGGAGCTAACGCTCTCACTGAAGCGTCTGTGTCCATCGATCGACGCCTGCGCCGCTTGCTGGATGAAGCGAGAGTCAGGATAGAAGCGTTATCAGTCAGCAAGTTATTTGCAGTCGCTGTCGTATATGTAGTCGGGTTACTTGGTGGCGCCAAGTGCGCAGGTATCGCGGATGCTGGAGATTGCGTGGCAAACGGTTGACTGAACTGTATTGACTGGCCGTTTGAGCCACTCGGATTGTTCTGGGGTGCTTGCGTGTTGTTATTGGTTCCGATGGATTGTATTGTTGTCAAAGTCGTGGTCAAAGAGCGAACCGAAGGAGCCGGGCTCGAGAAAGTGCTGTCACCACCTCGTCTTGATTCGACACCTCCCCCCACGGTCCGACTAGTGCCTGCAAGAGAGCTGGCGCCATGGCTAGGGGCATTGAGTGACCGTGCAGTATCATTTTCTGTTGAGACGGTTCCAGCCATGCTCCTTCCGCCGGCTGTTGGTGGTGCGAGGTCATCTACCGAATACCGGCCTGAGTGGCCGCCGATCGAGGTATCGTTGGTTTGATGGGTTGCAAACGAATGCTCGCTGTGTCTATGTCTGTTTCCGTGATCTTTACTGATAGTTCCGGATTCAGGATACGGATTATTCAATTTGCCGCCTCGGCGGGGTTTCAGATGTCGCTTGTTTCTTTCGGAGTCTGACGAATTCTTGAAGTTGGTGAGCTTCTTGACCCAGGTTGCAAATGGGCGCCTTCGCTGTGCTTGACGATCTGCCAGGCGTAAGTAAGATGATAACCGTTGCGACGAAGACTGGTAAATGACGTACCCTGATTTCCCTGAATCATGTCCTCGGTGGTCATGGCTGGCTCTGGTCGCTGCGTTGAACGAGTCACAAGATGCTGTTGGTAAATTGGGGCGTCCGACTTCCGATGTAGCTTGTCTTTTTCGATGGCAACGCGATACCTTTTCGCCTCTTCGATTTGCAGATAGTATGTAGTTAGGCCGTCATGGGGCACGGCGCACGTTGATGCTGTCGGAAAGAAGGCGAGGGAACAATTCCATCACGTGACTGCGTTGCAAGTCGAGCGTCACCACAAGGTTTCTGACAGGTTCTCGAAGCGATGATCAGAACTTCTGGAAGAATTAATCGAGGCTCCGAAATTGATACGGCTCGAATGTGTATTGCGAACCCCGCCGAAGCAATGCGTGGTGGCAGGATCCTGCCATGCCTCAAGCTACCCCGGTAGAAAGTGGTGCCAGATTGATTTAGTGGAGCCACAACCATGGGAAGTCGCCGAGACTCTCCTTGTCTCCGTAATTGCTCTTTACCACGTCAATACCTACAAGATGGCACCGTCATGTTGCTTCTCATACCATGTCTATCCGACCGCTGCCTAAAGATGTAATTGAGAAAATCACATCTTCATCATCCATCGTTTCGCTAAACGGGGCTGTCTGCGGCCTCGTGAGGAATTCTTTGGATGCTGGCGCTCGCAAAGTCAATATCGTCCTCGACTATGTCCGCGGAAACTGCACAGTAGAAGATGATGGCGAGGGCATCTCAGCCGAAGAATTCAGCGTCAATGGAGGTCTGGCAAAACCGAACAGTAAGTCTTGAAAGCGAATGACCCTTTCACGATGCTCATAGATGTGAATACAGACACATCACGGTTTCCTCATTTGTCGAGCTATCATGGCCGCCATGGAAACTTCCTCGCTTCGCTTGCAGCGCTATCGCTCGTCATCATCACGTCAAACCGTGGAAACGAAAACAATTCTAGCTCTGTAGCCATTCATCATGGGGTCACAATACCAACAGAGGCAACCGACCCTGCTGCTCAGCACTGTGCTTCGTTCAGCCGTGGTACGCGGGTTGCTGTTTTCGACCTGTTCGGATCAATGCCTGTACGGGTAAAGCATCGAGCTTCCGTCTTCTCTGCCCCGCCGTATCTTGAAAAGGAATTCAAGGCACTCACATACGAGCTGACTGCTTTACTGCTAGCCTGGCCCATGGGTGTTTCTATACTTTTGCGCGAAGCACGGCGGGACTGTCAGCTACGCATGAAAAGTAGTGATGGTTTGACTCTGGATCAGCGGACCTCTCGCCTTTTGATGCAAGCAGGACTATCCGATTTTACTGAAGCCACTTCATGGGTACCTGTAGCCGCATCTAACGGCAGCCTTTCTGTTGATGGATGCATCAGCACGATTCCCGTCGCAACCCGGACTTCGCAATTCATCAGCCTTGGAATTCATCCTTTGGAGCGATCCATGGGCGGAAACGTCCTCTTTGAAGAGGTCAACGAGATATTTACAGCCTCAAGTTTCGGCATTCTCGAGGATCATGGTTCAAGTGAAACTTTGGCGGATGATCCCTCCGCTGCACAGTGCAAGCCTAAGAAAGGCCTAGAGAGGTGGCCCATGTTTTACTTGCGGTTCAAGAGCAATGCTACGGACGCCGAAGATCTCCTTAGGCCGCGTAGTCCAACCTTGGCGGCCATCATCAGCCTGCTGCGCGCTGTCTGCTACGCTTTCCTCAGGAAACACAAGATGCGCCCTCGAAAACGGATGCACAATCGACGAAGACTCTCTCCAGTAGAGGGAGATGGACAATTATTGCAAGACGGCGGATCCGGCGCGGAAGCGCCGAGACCCTCGGAGAAATTTCTCTGTACATTCGATAATTGGCGTCGAATCAAGGTCGGTCATCGTGCGGGTGGTGCCTTTCCACAATCCAGCAATAGCCTGAAACATCTGATTGGCTCCGGGGGACAGCTTTTCCGCCTACCCTTTGTTGAAGAGAGCCATGATGAATCTTCTACTCACAGTCTGTGCAGCGACGCCGACAATCATTTTATACATAACTTTTCGACGAGAAACGTGGAAAATTTGGAGACGTATTGCCGAGAAGGTAACGAAAATTGGCTCGCTAAGCTCGATAAATCTTGGAAGAACCCCGTGTTTGAGACGGTCGAATCTGCAGTGCATCGACTGCCAAATGAGCTGTGCTTTGAGCTTTGCGAAGACAGCAAACGTACCTCTGCCTCGACGACCAACATCAGTGGTCGAATTGCGAAGAGCTCGTTGGCAAATGCAGACATTATTGCCCAGGTGGACCGCAAATTTGTATTGATCAAACTGCCTCTTGTGTCCCCTCTTGACGACGACACATTGTGCACGAATTCAGCTCAACATGCACTATTTGCAGTCGACCAACACGCAGCGGATGAGCGTTGCCGGCTGGAGGAACTTATGTCACACTATTTTGAGCCAGAAGAGCACAATATGAGCCCGGCTATCGAACCCCTGGACAATCCCTTATATTTCGAGGTTGCTGCAAATGAATTCGCGTTGTTCACTAAGCGGAAGGCGTTCTGGGAGGGATGGGGTATCCGGTATCAGCTGTTGGGAGCTGAGATGGTTAGTCAAGGTAAAGAGCCCCTGACAAGAATCATGGTGACCGGGCTACCGCCAAGCATTTTTGAGCGGTGTCGCGGAGAACCTCGGCTGTTACTTGACCTTTTGCGCAAAGAGATGTGGGAGGGGGAAGACCAACCGGGCTTAGCACCTACAAGAGCGCCGTCAACGCCAAATTTTCAAGGCTGCCCGCGTGGCATATTGGAGCTACTTCATTCCAGAGCTTGTCGAGGTAAAGCGGCTTCTCTAAGAGTATTCCGAGAAACCTGCTAACCAGTGGTACGCAGGTGCAATCATGTTCAACGACGAGCTGACATTGGCGGAGTGTACTTCGCTCATTCGACGACTTGCCAAATGTTCACTGCCTTTTCAGTGCGCGCACGGCCGGCCAAGCATGGCGCCTCTCGTGGAGCTGGGCAATAAAACATGCAGTGTACTTCGCACGCTACCAGGCGTCGCCTTCCAAGATGACTCTCAGGCGCCTATCATGCCCAGTGCAGGCGCGTGGGCAGAATGGATGAGCTGACGCGGATGACATTCTACAGGTCCCGGGCACAGATCTGTAGAAACCGTGGCAGCAGCCGCCGTTTGCGACCATTGGTGCCGTCCGCCGAGGGTCACACAGTACTTGATATCGGCACACTGGTTGTAGTTGTCGGTTTCTCGGTGTTCCTTATAGGACCTCATAAATGCTAGAGTACTGCTCAATATATGCTAGACGATGCCCTCAGACTACAGCCATCCTGACTCCGTTACTCCAAACGCAAATGCTTCGGTGATGCCCCAAATCGTAAAAGTCTCTGCTAACAATGCATGACGGCATCGTTGTCGACAACGCCGAGTGGCAACTCAGACACGCCCTTGACGCTCAAGCTGTTGTTTCTTGTGCAATGCCGCGGCATCCTTTAAACGGCCACGCTGCTCAGGGTCATCCATGACCCATTGCTTCAAATCGTGATTCCACTGGTGGCTTTTGCGTCTGTCAGTCGCTATCCAATGTGTCCCACCATGTTGAGAGGATATGTACTCACTATTGATGTGTTTCTTTGCTCAATGACTTTTGCGAGTATTCTTGCTTGAGAATGTCCTCGACATTGTAGGGGATCCGGGCAGGCACTTGTTCGAATTCAGTCACCCGCAGTGGCCAGATATCCTGCGCCGCGTACCGGTGGCCATTCTTGCAGGACCATTCGCCGGGTCGCCGGGGCGGATCGCGCTCGCCGAGGACAGTAATATCGACAAACATGCCGTTTTCTGTGTCGATCCAGCGTCCGTCAATGACGTTGTTGCCGCCGCCGCGGCGGGAGCCGCCATCTACGTAATGCGGGTTGATGTCGAGAAGATATGTGCGAGTGCGCGTGGCATTGGTGGCACCAACAGCCGCAGCCTCGTCAAGAAGCTCCTCGTCTCCGGATGATGCGTATTCGTGCGTGGTGCCATTCAAGTTGCTCGCGAGCCACTCCATGGTCCCGTTGGAGACTTGCACATCGAGGTCGTAGTCCCACGGCATAATGCGCGCGTTCCACCACCAGCCGAGCAAGGTACCGTGCGCGAGCCACGTCTCGACGCCCTTGGAGTGCATGACGTTGAGGTAGCTGCGGACAAGGTCGCGCAGATGTGACTGGCGGTCGTCGTAGGCGGCCTCTCCTTTAAAGTACCGGAGGTCGTAGTGCATCCGGGCCAGGGATCCCCCGGGCTCTCGAAAGTACTTGGGAGATGATGCCGCACGCGGTTCTGGGTGGGAGGGGACGGAAGCGGCGCATGTCGCAAGTATCAGTATTGCGGCAAGAATTGATTGAATGCCAATCGCCATGGTTGTAAAAAGGGCGAGCGCTCGGGCTGTATTAAACGTAGTTGGCAGATGTGTTGGTTTACGCGAATCCCTGTGAAGCTCTTCTGCTGGCTAGATTACCAGTTTGTCGATCAAACGCAAACGTGGTTGAATAGCAATAGCAATGGGAATGCGAGTGCCAGCTCGAGTCTTTTTTTTCTTCTTTTTTTTTTCTTTTTTTGAATTGCAGTATATCGGCAGAACTCTCAAGATCCCCTAAAGGGGGCCAAGTCGATGTTTTAAATTAGTTATAAAATGAAGAACTGGCCGCGTGTCGCAAGTCCCATTTTAGCTTTTCGTCGCTCGCTGGCTTGGCCTGGTGTCGCGTGCGTGGCTCCACTGGGCGTCGTCATCACGGCGACGGCCACAAGTTAAGAAAAGTTGCCATTTCACAAGGTTCTCGACACAAAATATGGCGGCTTTGGCTACTGTGGTCTTGATGACATTACCGGAACGATGAACCGCATATTTTTGACAAGATATCTGTAATTTTGACAAGATATCTGCAAGTATGAGTTGACAGTGAAAGAGCACTCCCCCCCCCGGCAGTTGACCTCTTCTATTTCTTCCCGCCTGTTCGATATAGCAAAGATATAAGATATATACATAATTATATAAATAGATATATACGTTGTATAACTAAAAAAAGAAAAAAAGAAACCTAATATTAAGATAGCTAAAGTATAATAATAAAATATATAAATAGCTCGGACACCAGTGCTGTGGAGACTGGTGTCAACGAGATCAATGCTGGAGAAGATCGGAGCCGACGAGACCGGTGCTGAGGAGACTGCAAGCAACAACCAGTCTCGCGCATCACACTAGCCCAACATTATTTCTAGTTTAAATAAGAGGACAAAGACAAAAACACAAGACGGACTTTCGATATGCTAAACGTGCGCTTTATTCTAGTTAGCCATCTGGGAGCGCAAGTCTCTCGTCTAGTCGACAATCTGAATACTTGCCACCGCCCACTTCCAATAGCAACCAGATGTGACTGTTGCTCGGCGAGACCATCAAGACCAAGTAACTCTAATCTGGATCTGGCCGAATGCGCCATTCACCACCTGCTTGGTCGACGTTCCCGCTTGAGGAGCAAGTTACAACCCTGCCTTTCGCGACCTGATCGTTTGGCGACCAGTCCGAGTCGTGATCCCACACGTTGACATCAAAGACTAGGTCGTCATCCATTAGCACCACCATCGTCGACCGATCCAGGGGAAACTTTTGCCCAGGCTGAAGCTGAATGTACGCGTTGTCAGCCTTTTTGAACAGGCGGCGCTGGCTAAACTTGGTCGAGGCGGTAATGGTACCGAAAATGTCAGCCGGGGTCTCCTTGTCGCCGTTGATGAGGATGACGGATATTTCAGCCTGTGCGGCCTTGTTCATGACGACATAGGCGACGGTCGCCCAGCCGTATTTTTTTTTTTTGACATCGTGGTCGTCACCGGGCGTCCATGAGACTTGGCCAAAGCTGACTTGGTCATCCGGGGAGGCATCTGTGTCCTTGTCGGTGAGATCCAGGTCAATGGTGAATGCACCGGCAGCAGAAATCGATCGATTGGGTCCTGTGAGGAAGACTTGAATTTCATGTATACGGAGCACGCGCTCCGCAAATCTCACCAACTAATCACTGGCGACCGGGTCAACAGCTCCGATCCGTTGATGGAATCCAGATGTATGCACCCGGTGGCGTCCAACAGAAAGTACAGAGGGCCTGCCAACAGGTATGCAGAATCATCCGACATGCCTGACATCAGCATGTGCAAGGCGGTATCGACAAGTGTAGACTGCTGCTCCGGGCCAAGGTAAGGATAGAATGGACCCATATCGGCAAGAGCCTTGGCTTTCCTGCCGACATCCGTGATATCAAGCACGCTGCTGAATAGACGTGTACGGAGCGTTGGGCCCAGGTGTCGGGCATTTCGGCACAGCATGCCTAGGGTGGGTGGACCAGAAGATTGATCCAAGAGGCTTGACGCCGCGTCAACAATAGATGACTGCTGATTTGCACCAAGGTGGCATAATGCCGTGGCAAGGCCGGTTATTGCGGCCAATTGCGCTACAGTATCATCCAACCTCAGCGCAACATCAACAATGGCATCTCGTTGCGACTGGTCCAGTACCGAAAAGCCAGGTGCAATGCCAGCGATTATCTGCCCTCTCATCCAAGGTAGATTCTCTAGCGCAATATTGACGAGACGTGTTCGCTGTGTCACGCTCAGGTGTTCGAGTTGCGAGCCAAGGGCCTGCATAATCCTAGCCTGGTGCCAGCCACCCTCGATGGCGGCCCCTTTGTCAAAGAGTTCAGCCTTTTGCAGTTCACCAAGGTCACGCATATTTCTGACAATACCAACGATAATGCTGCTAATGTCCATATCGTCAGCAACATTTCCAGGGGCCTGCAGGAGCATGTCGCGTTGGGCCGGCGTCAAGTATTCCCACTTGCCGCCAAGGACAAGTAGCACTCTGGCGCGACATAAATCTGTCAGATCCATCGTGTGGCTAAATAGAACACTCCGCTGCTCGGGGCTCAGATGCTCGAACCCGACCACCAAACCGGCAATTGCCAGCTCTGCTCCAGCGTCATCCATAGCTGCAACCGCGGCAATAATACTGTCGCACTCGACAGGGTCAAAACATTCCAGACCGTGGCCAAAGCCTGCAATTGCTACTCCTTTCGCATACTCGTCCTCGAAGGCCAAGGCCGCATCCATCATAGCAGTACGCTGTGCCCGGGTCAGGTGCGACAAGCCGTGAGCGAGTCTTGCAATGGCTCTGGCTCTACCGCCGTCATCTTCGAGAGCAAGCACTGCAGAGACGAGCTTGTCGCGATATTCGGCGCCGAACCTACCAACATAAATGCCAATATGGGTTATATAATATGGGAACCACTCACGACTCGTCTTTGTAAGCACGATGCTGAGGAGGCGCTCGCGACGAGGTTCGTCAACCTGGTCTATAAGATCAATGACGTCTAAACACCCACCACCACCATTCTGTAGAGTTCCCAACATGTAGTCCCAGGCAGATAACAACGCCTTTACTGCACGGCAGAGTAGGCTATATCGAGGGGATTCCTGCAACATGGCGCCAAGATTCGGATGTGACTGTTGAAGACTTTCGATGCTGCGCCACACCTCATATGGAGTGCCATCGAGCAGGTTATCCGTAGCTAGTGAATGAATGGAACGTGGCAACTGTAAAGACACAGATCCGGATGGATACTGGTCAGGAAGCTCTGACACGTCCATGTTGGGTATTGGTTTAGGTGTCAATGCTGGGGTGAGCAAAAGGCTTCATCACCGTGTATCAGGTATTGCTGAGCTTGTGGGGCAACAATAGACCAGCTTGGAAGAGCGGAAGAGAAGAAGTAGAATTTCGAGCTTTTTAATAGCGCTGAGATCCATGACTTCTGTTGAGACGGACGCGCGCTAAAAAACACCTACACGTGCAAGCCTATGGTAGCCTATACAGTGGGTCCAGATAATTCCGCTCACGACCCCAAATCCCACTAAAATGCCTACTTTTTAAGTAATATTTATACCATATTAATAGTTAAAATTAATTCTATATTAAATACTTAAAAATAAAATATTAAGTAATATATTATATAGAGTTTTTTTTTTAGATTTTTATATATTAAGATTAACTAGATAATATTTAATAAAGTTAAAAGAAGGTAAAAAAGGTAGATTTTACTAGTAAATTTCTTTTATAAGTTTTTAGTTAAATATTATTAATTTACTAAACTTTCTAAATATTTTCTAAAAATATAGATTTATATTTTAACTATTAAAGAATTTAACTATAATTTTAGAAAAATATTTTTAGGTACTAGCCTTTATAGTATTAGTAGTTTAAAAGTAGGCATTTTAGTGGGATTTGGGGTCGTGAGCGGAATTACTTACGACCCACTGTAGGTAGGCTGCCATACAAGCCCCCACCACATTCTATAGTGAGTGCCAACTGCCAGAGAGGAAGCAAGTGCACTATAAAAATAAGCAGATCGCATTTACCAAGGCTACCCCCTCCCCCGCCCCCCCCCCCTCAAAAAGAAGTTATCAGCCAGAGCGGAAAAGGTTGGGGCTTTTATGTTTTGGAAGCGATGTCCCTTTCCAACTGATCCTGCGATTGCGTTGCCGTCTACCAACCTGATCCAGAGGATTACAGTATCATTTGAGTTACAGCAGTAATAATGATAGTATAAAGAATTTTCATTCTTCCATGTTCTAAATTTCCCAAGAATGGCAATTGTCTCAGCACATGGGTAAATTTCAAGCTCTCCCATAGCTTGTCGTCAGTACGTGTTGCCATGCCAGTCTCGGTCACGATGGGCCATGACGCTGATGCGACCCCAACATTGACAACCAACCCTCTTCCTCACACTTTGGAAAATGTCCTGTCGACCGTCTCTTTGATCCTCTCCACAATCCTCCCAATATCCTCCTCGGTACTCGTATAGACTGGCGATACCAGCACGTGGTCACCGTTCACACCATCCATCGTGCCCGTCCCAGGATACAGCATAATGCCCGCGTCCATCAGGCCCGTGGTGTGCACTGCATTCGCTATGCCGGCTTCCGCCGGGAAAGGCGTCTTGTTCTTTTTGTCGCGCACAAACTCAATCTTGAAACATGTCAGCGCGTCTGTCACCCGTCCCGGCCAGGTTACACTTACACCCCAAAAGAGGCCCTTTCCTCGTACATTGCCCACATTCGGATGATGGTCAAGTTTCTGGTGTAACAGCTGACCGAGTAGCTTTCCCGTCTTCTTGACATTTTCGACGAGCTTGTCTTCGCGCACGATTCGCTGTACCTCCAACGCGGCCGCGCAGGCGACTGGGTGGCCCTGATATGTGTGACCGTGGATGAAAGCCCTAAAGTTCCGTCAGCAGAGCTGTTGTTGGGAAGTTGTACGCATGAACAAACCCAGTTCCTGCCATCAGCGCATCCGCGATGCGGCGATTGATCAGCATCCCAGCCACAGGAGCATATCCTCCACCCAGGCCTTTGGCCATGGTTTGTATATCAGGCACCACGCCCTCCTGCTGCCACACATGCAACGACCCGCAGCGACCCATTCCAGACATGACTTCTACCACATAGTCAGTCATTTGCTATTTCCGAAATAGAGTTGCACCAACCATCTAGAATAAGGAGCGCACCGTATTTATCGCAGACTCGTCTCATGGCCTTGAAGTAGCCAGGAACGGCAGGAACACATCCCAATGCCTGTGAAAAACGGCCCTGTCAGTGTCCATGCTCCAAGTCATTAGTCTTGAAAACGTACCGCTCCAACGACTGGCTCAGCAACGAATGCGCAGACCGTATCAGGTCCAACTTGCTGGAACTTATTGTCAAGCTCACTCGCCAATTGCTCAACATACTCCTCAGTTGTTTGACCGAGCTTCATGCCTCTGTAAGCATTGCATGCTGAGACCCGATGCACGTTTGGTAGAAGCATGTCAAGGAACAGTTTTCGTCGGGCAACATGTCCACTCATTGACAGCGATCCCAGAGTCGTGCCGTGATAAGACCCCTCTCGCGCAATGAATTGTGTACGCTTCAGCTCTTTAGGACTCAGCTCTGTGTAGTACTGCCGTGCCATTTTCATGGCTGCATCCATAGCTTCAGACCCTTTCAGAATGTCAGTCTGTGTCTTCTCAGTTGGTTATTCCTTCGCAGTCGTGGACGTGACAAACCAGATGACATGATGTACGCTTTGGCCATGGCGCCACCTGTTCCATTAATGAGCTCCGTGGCCAAATCTTCTCCCACTTGATGACCAAAAAACATAGAGTTGCTATAAGAAAACTTGTCCATCTGATCAATCATGGCCTGCCGAACCCTTTTGTTTCCATGTCCTAGGCAGGCCACTGACGCCCCGCCTGTGGTGTCCTCTATTTCATGTCCACACGAAAATCTGATACGCGTTCCTTTTGCATCGACTACTTGCATCGGTGGCACCTTGATGTTCCTGTGCAGGACTGCGCTTTTGGCGCCCAGGGCTGACTGGTGGTTCATTGGGGTCGCAGCTGCAGCAGTCGAGACATAACGGTGAGCAACCCGGTGGACGGAGAGTACCCCGGACCCTACCGCTTTTTGACGTGTCCCATTCAAACCGCCGGTCATGACCGAGTATCTCAGAGGCAAACGAGTTCGAAATGTTGCCATCTTGCCGGCTCAGTCAATAACGAGGAGTAGCAGACTGGTTGACGACAGCAACAGACGAGTGCGTGAGAGGGGTTTATTAGCCTGTCCATGTTTGCCATCTCGCAGCACCATCTTGCGACATCGGGCAGCTGATGGACGCCAAGGTAAGGGACCTGGTCATCTGGCCAGGCGTAAAAGGCAGGGCGCCCATCTCAGACTTTATGTTGTGCGAGGCGGGGCACGCTGCTTGGTTGGGCTGCCTTTGACATTCGGATGCGCCCTCCGAGGTTTCCTCCGGTCCCTGCATGCACCGCTATGATGGAATTACCGTCATCACCATTGTCCACTAGGTAGGTAGTCCAGTTGAAACTAGGATCAAGTATGCAATTTCCGTAGATTTTTCATCTCGCATCTGGATCTATCACTACACGGTTCGCAGTTGGATGCTTAGTTGCTTGGCCTCTGGAACAAGCTCTGGTGCCGTGATCGGTCATGCACGTCGACCCAAAACAGGAAACGAAAAAGAAGAAAAACTTGCATGTCAAGATATCCCAACATATCGCTCGGCCCGACGCAGTCTCTACAAAGTAATGGTTGCAACATCTGCCTTTTGTCGCGCTAATCTCACATCCAAACGCTGCACGTGACGCCCTGGCGTTGCTAGGATTACGAAACTTTTAGCCGTTTTTGGCCTATCAGCCATCAGCTACCGCACATTCATGAACAACGCAAATTGCAAAATACCCGGCGTAACACGCCCATGTATGCGGGAGTCGCGGCACTATTCAGGGCGCGAGCCATCCGGCTCGGCGCACCTCGATTGAGTGCAGCCGCATCGAGCCCGAATATCGGACAAAGGCGTACGCAGTGTCTAGCCCAGCGCTCTCTGCACCTGAGCGCCTCCTCCCCGACCACCGCCGTGCGCGGCACAGCCGCCCAGGCCGACTCCAAAGACGGACGAGTCGAAGAAACCGCACAAGTCAGCGAGATATCCCAGACGAACCTGGCCCGTAACAACGAGATCCGCCACGCGTACCGGCATAAGACGCCCGAGACCGAAGCCGCCGTGACCGAGATGCTCGGCACCACGTACATCCCGCCCGCGCGGCAGTACCCCACCGCCGAGGCCACCGCCCTCAGTCTGCAGCGCGCGCGGCTCGTTGCACGCATCCGTGTCGGCGAAGAGACGCTCGCGGCCCGGACCGGCCGGGTGCGCCGCCGCGACGCCCTCGACACCTTGGGGCTGCTCAAGCACACGACGCAGCCGCGTGTGGCCGGCCGCGCGCCCGCCATGCACGCCATGCGCGTCGTGCTGCCCAAGTCGTGGGCGCTCGACGTCGCGGGGAGCAGCAAGAGCGTCGACTACGTTGCGGCGCGCACGGGGCTCGCGGCGCGGCTGCGCATGACGGGCGACCGCGATAGCCCCACGGCAGTCGTGCTGCGCGGGCGCGCCCCCGTGCTCGCGCAGGCGGCCGACGAGCTCATCGCCGTGTGCAGAGACGTCGAGGTGTACAGGCTCGGCAAGGTGACGACCTTGGACTACGCGGCGCGGCGGCTGTGGCCCGCGATCGAGGACGCCGACGACGGGGGCGCGTTTGTGCCGGCCGACCAGCTGGATAATATATGGTTCCACAGGGAGCAGCAGTACTGGATCGACTGCGCGTACGAAAAGTTGCCGCAGCCGACGCGGTGGACCCAGGCGTCGTTTGACACCTTTATCAGGTCAATCGTGTACGGACGCCTGAAACCGGGCAAAACGCTGCCAATCTACCACTACGGCATTCACACCGACAACATCCGCGTCCGCATGATCATGGAGGCTTTTGAGGATCCCGCCGCGCGCAGCTGCATCACCACGCCAGTCCTCCAAATGGCGCTGCAGTTTATGGCCACGCACGGTGGCCACCGCGCCTCGGCCGAGCGCCTGCTCGCCCAAGCCGAGAGATGGGGCGTGCCGCTCGACACGGACGCCTTCAACATCCTGCTCGCCTGCTACGCGCAGGCGCACGACGCGCGCTTCTTCCACAAGGTGCTCGTCAAGATGCGCGAGCGCTGCTTTTACCCCAACACGCGCACCTGGCTCCATTTCCTGCAGCTCGTGCAGCGCGACGACGCCCGCCTGCAAGTCGAGGCCGCCATGTTCGACCTCGGCTTCTTCGCGGACCCGGGCACGCGTCGCGGCGTCGGCATCATTACCGCCGGCGCGGCCGCCTACCAGGCTTTTCGCGCGGGCGAGACCCTCGCGTCGTTTCTGCGCAAGCAAATCGCGCGGTTCGGCCCCGCGTGGCTCACCGAGGAATCCGTCAACGCCGTGCTCAGCGAGTTCTTCCTCTTCCACCCGACGGCCGCCGCGAGCAGCCACCACCCCGATCATCGCGTGCTCGTCGAGCGCCTCGCCGCGGAGCAGGGCCGGCCCACCATGCCCAGCAGCACGCGCAACCTCATCCTCGAGCACTGCGCGCAGCCGCACGTCTGCGACTGGGACACGGCGCTGTGGGCGCTCGACCACGGCATGCCCGCGCGGCGCGACCACGCTGCGGTCGGCGAGCGCGCCGCCGCCGGTGTCACCTACCACCACCTGATTGACCTGTGCCGGGCCACGCGCAGCCCCGCCGCGCTCGCCGTCGTCGTCTTCTACGCCGTCAAGGAACGCGCGCTGGTTGTGCGCGCTGCCCGCACGGCCGTCGCCCAGGCTCTCCTCGACAAGGGAGACGACGCCATTCCGCCGCGACTACTGTCCCCGGCCATGGCGCGCGCGATCCAAAAGGCGCCCGTCGAGGTCAAGGCGCACGCCGTCCGCGCCGTAGAGGCCGCGATGCGCCACACGACTGAGGGCTACATGCCCGCGGACCGGCTCGTCGACGTGCTGCGCGACGCGCGCACGTCCGACTATCGCCTGCAGCGCGAGGGTACCGCCGCCGCCGCCGCCGCCGCCGCCGCCGCCGCTGCCGCGAAAACGGAGGATGACGGGGCTGCTGCTGGCCCGATGGAGCCAGAGGCGGTAACGATTGCACTAGAGGGGACCGACGGCGCGAGCGCGCGGACAGAGGTGCGTCTGGACCGCGCGTTTGACGTGCGGCGCATGGTCGTGTACAACCAGCACGCGAAGCCAGCGTGGCTAGCAGACAAGCAGAAGAAGAAGAAGCAGCAAAAAAGGTCAAAGGAGAGCGAGACGGCAAGCGGCCAAACGAGCGAACCGTCGTTGAATACAACAGTACCGGAGAAAGAAACCAAGACAGAAGAAGCAGCCGCCCCCGCCGCCGCGGGCGAACAAGGCGGAAATCACCCACTTGTACAATACGTAAATTCTTTGCATTGAAAATTTCGGGCATCTCAAAAGCGGCGCAAGTCATCTTTCCTTGGACATGTCGAGGTGTTATATATAGAGATGGAAGCTCAGCGCCATCATTGTTATTTAGATTGCATCAAAGATGAACACAGGCCAGAAAATATAGATACCCCTACATTTATAGCAACCCCTTCCTCAATAGAAAAATTCACCAAAATGAGCTTCAAAGATATACCGATGCCAAGAGCAATGCGAATACTTGGGTTTTTTCTTTGCATGTCTTTTTTTGGATCTCTCGAAATACAAGTCCTCGACAGCTTTTTCACGTCCTTCGTCTTCTCCTACCCTTCTCTTCGCCTCTCGTCTTTACAAAAAAAAAGTTAATAATAAAAGTCATTCATTCCCAGCTTCGTGAATCTCCCCTTTCCATCTTCATTTGCGTTCTTCGGGGCCGCGAGATCTTTGCAGGTCATCATCTCCTCTCCTTCCCCCTTCTAAAGTTCATATCATCGTCACAAGAGAAAAAAAAGCGCCCACCGTCCTTTGGCACAGGACTTCTTCCACTCCTTTTCCACATCACATCGCTTCCTCATTTCCAGTTATTCTTTTTGGCTGCATAGCGTTGAACGGGGCCATGGGAAAAAATATATATGTCATGTCTAAGAAAAGCCGACACTGCTCCTTCCAACAGATCCCGGGTTTTTACTAGCAGATTTGATTCGAAAGAGAGCATGGGCAGCATGGAATAAAAGAGGTACAGGAGGATATCATCGCCAAAAATGGAGATCTTTCAAGCGTAAGACGAGGTGGATAAAAGCGAAAAAAGATACGTGGGTGGTGGCTGTGTTGTGGATGCTTTTAGTCGTGGGGTTCAATTGTCTCACTGTCACCCACTTCAACCATTGCATCGTCATCCTGGCCGGTCAAGATGGCCACCTAGTCCTTCTTAGTCTCTTCCGAGGCGGGCGTATCTTGCTTTTTTTTGCTGTCGGAAGCCGGGGCTGACTTGGATTCGGCGGACTCGTCCGAGTTCGATGCGGGAGCAGAAGGCTCTGTCTTTACGCCTTTGACATCCTTTTCGTTCTTATCGGTCGTCGTGGATTTTGAGACCTGGCTCTCGAGATCCTGGTCTTCGTCGGCATTATCGAACATTTCGGTATCATCTGAACCCGTAAGAACCTCTGTGCCATCGCCGAGGAAAATAATTCGACCGCGAGACCCACCAGCTCCAAAGTCCTTTTTGCCATCGGCATCCATTTCAAATGCGCTGTCGCTGTCGTAGTTGTGGTGTACGCCGGGGCCACGAAATTCGGCTGATGAGGGTTAATTCTGGTTGCTCAAGAGGCGCACGCGCGCGTAGGCGCCGACAGGATAAACATACCGTATTCGGGAGGAGCGCAAGGACCGTCACCGTTGGCAACACGCTTGGCAATCTCGTCGTACCATTGCTCTTTGGTCTTGCCGTTGAGAAACGCAATAATAATCATGGTCATGTTGTCGCAACCGACACCTCCAGTTTCAGAGTTGGAAGCCAGACAGTTGTCCATCATGTTTTCGCAAATCTTTTCAAGGTCCTGCTTGGCGGCAATTCCACGACGGACGAATTCCACTACGGCCTGAGAGGATTGGCAGTCCCAGATTCCTACACATGAGTCAGTATCGCAACCAGGTTGATCAGAACGGACATGATTAATAATTCCATTTTAGAACCTACCATCGCAAGCGAGAACGAGGAACTCGTCTTCGTCGGTCAGATCGTGCTGCGAAACATCGGGGAAAGCAGTGACAATCTGGGCCTCCGGGGGTAGCTCAGCGACCTTCTTGAACTCGAAATCGCCAATGGCGCGAGACAGTGCCAAATTGCCATTGACACGTCCAAAGTCGACAAAGCCACCGGCGGCAGTAATACGGTTCTTCTCGGCCTCGAGTTGGGGCTTGTGATCCTCAGACATGGGCTTCGCGCGACCCTTGATGCCCAAAACACCTCGTGAATCACCAGCGTTGGCCTGTTTCGCGTATTAGCCGCCTTTTGGCCTCTTGAGGTCACTCAAAGTAGGTTTCGGAGACGTACCACAAAGATTTTGTTGCCAACAATCAAGCTGACGCAAGCGGTACAGCCGGAGACCTCGTCCTCGAATCTGGGGTCTAAGAGTACATGTCAGCGGCCACGCAGGGCGGTAGGAGTGGTGGTAAGAGTGGTAGCATACCCCCGAGCATGGCCCTGTCAGCGGCGAGAAACCCGTCCTTGAGGCCCTGGACATAGTCGCCCTTTTTGAAGGACTCCTGTCTGGCAATGATACTATGCATATTGGCGCCGCAGTAGGTCGCTACCTTTTCGCCACCATGTCCATCGTATACACCGAAAAAAGACAGTCGAGCATTCTTGTGGACCTCGGACTCTTCGGCGGTAGGAGAAGGAATCAGGTTGAGGACGGTGGTGTCGGCATCTTCCATGCTGATGCGCCATCCTTGCATGGAGGAGACGCCATAATAGAGGATATCATCTTCGCCTTTGGATGAGTTCTGCACAAGGGAAAAGGGAGAAAAACGTTAGCAATGGCATAATTTGAGTTTTTTCACAGTACAAGGCCATGGCTTCGAAGATCACCGCCGGCACGAATATCAAGAGTGGTTTGTGGTGGCGGGCGACTGAATGCGGGGCACGTGGAGGAAGGGATTTCCGTGCTCAACAAGTCGCGTTACTGCGCATCATCCGGGTGTCTGATAGTCGTAAGAAGCGCAACGGCTACGGACTCTCAGAGAATGGGCATAAAAAGCAGTTTTATAACCATTCTGACACTCCACAAGCTCGTAGAGCCAGCAAGGCAACAAGCGCGTTGAGCATGGCTGACCCTAGCTATAGCATGACAGGGCGGGCACGTTCGACCCGGATAGCGACCGCGGCGGGGGCTGAAGAAGACTCGAAAGACGTCGAAAAAAAATAACAACACACCTTGTCGACCACCGGCTCCGAGAGGGTTTGACCCATAGCTGCGGAAAGGGGTGTTTTGTCGGGGGAGCAGCGCGAGGGCAGCTACCGCGAAGATGATGGGATTGTGCGGTTCTGCGGTTGTTTCGTGGGGAGGTGGGATGGATTGATGGACGAAACCGTGCGCGGGGCTGCGGCCGGGGGGTGACTTGGAGAGTGGCGGACGTGCGGGCAGGCGCTGGCCTCACGAAAACAATCAAAATGCGACGCAAATGGTCGTTGTCGCTCGCTCGATGGGAGAATCTTGTTGACGCAAAATGGTGAGAGGGATAGGGTCGAAGTGCGAGTTAGGTTTTTCAAGGCAGAGAGAGTAGGACGATCCGGCTGGCGCGCTGTCGACCCAGGATGGAGGGGGGGGGCAACCTCTCAGGGCGAGGTAGGGAGGACGACACACAGAACGGAGTGATTGACAGTGATTGGGGGATTGGGGGGCGGGATTAAGGAAGAAATGGGGCGGCGAAAGGGTTTTTGACAGAGAAAATCCAGACCACGGCACTGCTGGCTGGTGATGCTGGCACTAACCAAGGTACAAGGCAGGCTTAGCTCTAATAAAGGGAGGGGCTGCTGGTTGTACTTCGTATTACACCACTATACTGTTCGGATACCAGCAAGTAGGAAGTAAATAGGAGCTAGTTACCTTAAATACCTACTCTGAGCTACTTTTAAGGGCACACACTTTGGCACTGGTGCCTGATTGCAGTAGCACAAGGGATAGGAATCCCGATGACTCTAGGAAGTTCCATTTGACACTCGTCTTTTGTTATCCATGTGCTGGTGTACGTGTCTGCGTTTGCTAGGGCAGTCTTCAGGGTCCCCGCAAACTTCTCAGAAAAGGCACGCTACCTACCTAGGTACAAACCCTTCCCCCCGCTTCCGCAGCCACGTTAACAGTACTGCCGCAAACCATCTACTGTCCTCTGATAGTGACCGCGATGATGGCATGTACTTCCTGCTTATTGGGCATGGCTGTCGTACCTCGAGCCAGGTGACTCTGATAACTAGGTAGGCACGGACTGGTGAGAGTCGTCACGCGAGGTTCTGCATCACAAACTCTGCATCACAAACACGGGCCAGTTTCTTAATCAATGCGATGCGCCCATGAGCATCGGCGCTGCATAAATCAACTATCTCTATATTCAACCTCGAAAGAGAAAATCGAGACTTGAATATGGCGGGAACGGGGCTTGCTTGCTTGTCTGGTTGCCTATTCGCCTTCCTTTGCTGTCACATCATGTGCCCAAATCAAGTTTTTTTTTTTTTAATCTCCCACAACATATTCACTTACCTACCGATTTTATACTAACGTAGGTACCTACCCAACAGGCAACCCGTGCCACGCACGCACATAATCCGTCTCTTATCCCGGCACGTTACCGTCGACGACAGCCGTTGTTGCCTAGCGTTTAATCTTGAGCAAAAACTTGAAAGAAAAGAAAAGAAAAACAATAACAAAAGAAGCAAATTTTATCGATGCCTTGCCCTCCGCTCCCCTGCTCTTAACTCACATTTTTAGCATCAGATTTGCAAAAAGGTGGGGGATATATCTATCATGTTGGGGTAGGGTTCCCGGGCCCCTCCAGCTGCAGGCCAAGGCCCGGCCGACACGGCCGCTTGAAACTGCCCAAAATCGCCAGGTTCCCCTGCTTCCCGATAACCAATTACCCTTGTACTCACAATGTCCCCCGGCAACAAAAAGAAATCCAAATCTCGGTCCTTTCTTCGATACCGCCGTCCTTGCACAACAGCTTTATCAACCTGCACAGCTTCTCAGCACTCGCGCGTTCCCAAGATTGTGACGTGCACACTGCCAGCGCCACACCAAACTCTTCTCCTTTCAGAACAAGCCACCAGAATCCCAACCCCTCTAAGTTCCAACCCTCCAAGGCAGGTCCAAGAAAATTTTCTTCAGCCGTGTTTTCTTTGCAGGTCGCGTGTTCCCATCTACGAATATCTAATCGCACCCCTCCCGTCCCGCCAGAACCTTTTCTAGCTTCCCTACGCCCAGCCTCACCACCCAACAACAGCCTTGCCTCGTTCATGCCTGATGCAGCTCGTGCTCTTGTTATCTACCAGCACCACATTTTCAGATACTTGGAGCAAGAGCACTGAAAGTTGAACATTGTTAATTTGCCAAACATTATCTTGTATTTTCGATGAAGCGTTGTCTATATCGTTGCTCCTACAAAGTAACCAAGACCAGTCGTAGTATAATTGCTAGCGACTCTGCAATTAGAATACATGGTTTATTCCCCTTCGACCCCATGAGGCGGCATAGATATATCATCCACAGCCATTCAGGACAACAACACTCGCTACCCACGTATAACCCAAGTCGGTCGAGAAGAGAAATGACAAAACAACGTACAATCCAAGTCAGGCAAGACACCTTGAAAACATCAAGATGCCATCACAGTATCTCGTCCACCATATAAGAGCCATCATTGCCCTTTACCTCTTCCGTCGTATCATCATAACGTGGGTGATAACAATCTGGGTAGTCCTTACCCCGATATCTTTTATGGTAAGGCACGTAGGGCGGTAGTCCCCACGCTGCGCGGCTTCGCTTCGCTGCACGACGAGCACGCCGTCTCTGCCACTTGCTTCGTTCCCGATCTCTGGGTCGTTTTGGCGCCCCTGCCAGCGCGGCATTGACTTGTCGGCCTGGGCTATCCAGAAATGGGTCTTTGACGAGCGATACGAGCTGCGTCACAAACTTTGACCGCGTCTCCCGGTCCAGCTCGAGCATCCATTGTGTGTAGTTGCTGGGCTGGGCCGCTTTGAGACCTTCCATCACTGACGACGTAAAGAGGTGCTCAAGCAGCTCCTCGACGCTCCCATTTCCCCCGCCGTAGCGTGCGAGCAGCCGCAGGTGGCACTGCTGTGCATCTTTCAAGTACTGATCGAGCCCGTTGGACGCGGGTGCCAGATCAATCCGCGTCAGGTCGACAATGTCCCGGTGCGTCTCGTAGCTCTGCTGCGGATGGCGCTCCGGCTCCGCGAGCAGGTCGGCCAGCAGCGCAAGCGTGTTCTTGAGCGTGGCGCCGGATATTTCCCATCCACTATTCCATAGTCTCTGCAGAACCTGCTCCGACATGTTCTCGACTAACAGCTGCACCGCTCTGTTCTGGTCCCAGGCGTACTGGTAATGTTCAGCGCCGCTCATCGGCCGCAGATCGGCATTGAGAAGATGCCGAAGTCCCATCGTGTCTAGCTGGACCAGCACGAACTTGTGCCATTCCTTCCACGACCCATGGCCGCGGAGCTGCATCATATTTCGATTCGGGTCGTTGTTATGTTGTGTCGCTTAGTCTCAAATTCGCGTTCGGTAAACACTTTACGTTGTTCAAATGCATCTGTGAAAATTCAGCTGTGGATGAAGACGAAACGTTTCATCAGCTCCCAGGAAGGAAATGGGAGGAATACCTACTTACGCCGAGTGACTGTGACTCCAGCAACCTGAGATCTGCCAGCTGGCAACCTCGCAGTTGCCAGTTGCCGTTTGCAAATGCATCAAACGAACGTTGCCATCGCACAACAATAGCATTTTCGAGTAAAGAAATAACAGGTGTGCTGACCTAGATTGGCCGGAATATAATACACTGGGCTCAACTTTTACCGAAGTTCCCATCGCAAACAAAATATGTCATGTCTTTCCAGCCCAGTCATCAGTAGATTTTCCCACAAGTGTGAGCACCCATCATAAACCAGTATCACCGTTATCTCCTTACATCTCAGGGCTCGCCCTCCAACCTTCTGCTGTCGCATGTATCACAACGCCTACGCCTGTGGCGGAGACATCGACGTGACCTCTTCTTCTTGCCTTGTCCTCGTCGTCCCTCCTTTATAGCCTCCACCTCATCGTGGTTAAGGCTCTGCCATCTTCGCGGCGCAGTGTGCGGTTTCAAGAACCAGCAATCTCTCTCTTTGTGCGGGAACGCCTTACGATGATGCTCGGCGCAGTAGCTGCAAGATTCTTGGGCTTTGTGCGACAGTTCAGCCCTGCTGGCCGCCTGACTCTCTTGTGCAGCCTGTATGACGGCGGCGACACGGCCCCTCGACGACGGCTGCGCGGCAAGCTTACTCTCGTCCCGATCCTTGGCCAGCAGCCACTCCGTCACGCCGGCCCGTGTTCCCCCGCGCGCCAGCGTGCCCTGCTCCAGCTTCTCCATCCATTCGGCGTACCACGCGGGCTTGGTCGTCGCGATGCCCTCGACTAGCACCGTCACAAAGAGCTGCTCGAGGAGCTCCTCCACAGGGCCCGCGTCGTCGTCGCCACCGCCGTATCGCGCGAGCAGCCCGTCGTGGCAGTGCTTTGCCGCCAAGATGTACTCCTTGACCGTCTGCGCGCCGGAGGCGAGATCTGCGCGCGCCAGGCCGACAAAGTTCCTGCGGGCCGCGGCCGTCGTCTCCGCGTCCTCACGCCGGCGCCGCTCCGCTTCGTCGACAATGGCCTCGAGCGTTTGCAGCGTACCCGGTACCGTGGCGAGCTCGGGCTTCCAGCCGCGGGTGTACGCGCGCGCCAGCATGTCCTCGGAGAGGCCGTCTACCAGGAGGCGCACACCGGCGGCCTGGTCAGACTCGTGACGGCGGACGGCATCGGGGGCGTCCCCGTCTTCGGGGCCGTCGTCCTTCAGGAGGTACCGCAGACCCATTCTCTGCAGAGCCATGCGGGCTTTTATATGCCAAATATGCCAGTTATCGAATCCAGTGAGCTTACTGAGACATTCGTCTGGAATTAGCTCTCTCGTTGACATGGTTGCCAGCATTCTGATGCTTGAATAAGACGAGGGATACGCAAAAGAAGGGCGACGAAGGATGATTTGAAACGAAGCTCAGCAAGTGAAGATTTTGAAGGATGTGAAGGAGCGAGAATCGATCTTAGCAGTGAATCAGCATCTAAATAAATAGTACTCAAGTACAAAGGCCGGGGTTGGCAAACGCGGGTGTTTATGTGGCCGTTTGCTAGATGCCGATTCACGCAATGGAGCTCAGACCAGTCTAACTTGTCCTGAATTCATATTCAAGTACCAGACAAATTGTTGAGAGTATATTGAAAGCTTCCAATTTATTCGACAATTCGCGTACGTACAGAAGGTCATTATAAGAAGCTTCCCATCCATTCTAGACTTTTGGTTTTCAAGAAGAACATGATCATGCAAAGCTCCCACTTCATTCGGCAAAACAGAAATAAAATTAAAGATGTACCGCCAAGATATGCATAGAAAGTACATGTGCTACGAAATGCGCCAATATTCATACCTCTCCTTGCGCTCCAACCAATTCGCTTCCCGTTCTATTCTCTCGTGCTAAAAAACATTATGGATATTGTGGTATCAATCGCATCAAACAAAAAGAAGAAAGTTCGAAATTATCAGCAGGTCGTAACAAAACCTTTGCTTTAATTTTTTTAAGCCTCGACCCTTGGCAACTTATATAAACACTTTGAAGCTGCTGCTCTCCGACAGCTTGCCCGAATTATCCTTTCGCCACGCACTCGCGGCCGTAGACAGGAAGGTTGGGCTCTCGGTAATGGTCGTCTTCTTCTCGGCCCCGACATCGCCCCATTTGCTCTTGGGCGTGGGCGTGGGACTCGAGCGCTCGCCGGGCATGGCGCCGTCGCGAGTCTCCGACAGCGGGCTAAGCTCGGGCTGGTCGGCGACTTCTCGAATGCCCATGCGGGTTGGATCCCGCTTGCTGATGAGGCGCCAATTCTCCGCGGACCCAAATGAGGGTGACGTCAAGAGGCTCCGGGTGCCGTTGGAGGTAACGTCGGCCCAGAGCACGCTATCAGCAGTATTGCCGGTGGTGATGTATGCTGGTTCTGGCGGCCGTACATCCACGTTGCTAGTGTCGGACATGGTGATTGATTCCCAATTGGGGTCTGATCCGTCACTTTCCGCAATTGTCGGTGCTGATGGCCTGTGATTGCGGCCTCGCTCATTGATTGAGAGAGCGACAGAGCTGGTGGTCTTGGTCGAGTATGTATCGCCGCTTTTGTGGTCTCTGCGTGAGAATATAGGCGTGTCAGCGATTGCTGAAGTCTTTATCGATGCGCGATCCTTAAGTCCAGTTATGCCATCCATGTCCTTTTTGTATCCGCCTGTGCCCGATTTATGGAGGTAGCTGTCGATTGGGAACACTTGATGTGTAGATTCTGGAGTACCTGGAATAGTAAAAAGTTCATTGTCATTGTGCGTAGACTTGGCGCCGCTCATGTACGGTATGTCTCCTTCGACAGTTTCCCAGGAGCGCCTCTCACCATTGCTGACGGGAGGGCTGGTGCTTCGTAGGGCACCTTGCTGTCCCTTGGTAGTAGGCGATCGTACCGGCATTGCACCGTACTCTTCGCTTCCACCGAGCGTCTCTGATGACCGTCTCGCTGCCGGGACGCGAGGAACCGCCTCCACGTAGGCAGCCGCTGTAGGTTTCAGCATGTGCATTTCATTGTTTGGCACAGCAGTCATCTTCTCGACGCGACGCGTTGAGGAGTTGGAGCCGCGACTGCCCATAGGGCTGAGCATATTTGGTCTAGTTTTGCTTGACAGGTAACTGCGGCTAGCTCGACGGCGTCGCAGAAAGCAGACAAAGAGCATGAGCATGAGAGCAATGAACAGGATCGGAATGATGGTGGCGAGCAGTATATCGCCCGTGCTGAGTCGGCCTCCCGTCGCCGGCGAAGGCGATTCGCTAGCCTTGGGCGTCGACGTCGAGCTGGGACTGCTCGTTGTCACTGAGGTGCTGGTTGGAGTACCGTCCGGCGCCAAGAAGTTGACATGAAGTTTCTCGCTTTCAGACAGGCTGGAGGATTTGGAACTGGCCTGCACAGTGACATCAAAGTTGCCTTTTGAGTCTTTTGGTACGTTTCCAGATAGCTTGAAGCCATTGACTTTGAGCCATTGTTCGGTTGGACTGATCGTCACGTTCAGATTGATGTCGGATGGGTTCCTGAAATACTTGCTGAGGTCGACATCAAATTTCCCGCCGGGGCGGGCCTCCATGTCCTCAAAGGTGGACTTGAAGAGACCAGTGGCGATGTTGACGACAACAAGGACGTCCAAGGTGGCAGAAAGCATGCTGCTATAAGTGATGGTAAAGTTGCTAGCATGGTCGCCATCGCGAGGAGTACCGCTCAGCTTGCCGGTATCCTTGTCGTAGTTGAGCCATCGGGGCATGTTTTCGGTTGTAACGTCGAGATCGCTCGATCTTACCGGTTTGCCATCGAGGGCAATGGCATCTTTCAGGCCGTCAAAGTCAACCGCAATACCCCTCGTCGCATTAATCGTGACAATGGGGTTCTCGGTAGTGAGCTTGTGACTGCCAACGACAATGTTAAAGGTCAGCGCGGTGGCAGCGAAGCCAACAATGTCGGACGCGACCAAGCTGAAGCCAAAAGTCTGAGGTGGTTGTACCAGAGACTCGAATGGCGGCGTTTTGCCAAAGAATGTCAATGAATCAGCATCAAACTTGACCCAGGCTGGTAAGGGGCTGTTATTGGATGAGACGGCGTAGTAGTTGAGGCCGCTGTTCTTGCCGAACGTATCATGGTCGAAGCTGTATCGAAACTGGGTGGATGGGTATGACAGGACGGACGAGGGCGCTGAAAAGTTTCCAAAGGTCTTGATCTGGTCTTCGAGAGGTATTTGTACCACAGGCGCGGGCTTTCTGGCAATGACTAGCGTCGAGTTCATTGTAGTTGAGCCGCTATCATCGGTGGCCACAATGTCGACCTTTTGGCCAACAACGTCGTCGTTGGGGATATTAATACCTCTGGGCGTTCCATAAAGTCTCCGGGTCGCACTCTCAATGGACAGCCATGTAGGGTGATTTTCGCCAAATGAGTATGTAATGTTGGAGGATGAGATGAAAGTCTGGGGCGAGAAGGAATAGGTGAAGAATGTGTCTAATCGGGCTGCAAGAGGCAGCTGGGCGTTGAGCGGGAACGCGAGGTTCGGTCTGCCGCAAGCGAGGCCGGCCAGTTGCAGAGCCACGAGTATTATCGTGAGCGCAGCCATGATGACTCTGCAGCGCCGGGTGGACGAGTGCTAGATTGATCGTGATGCTCCGGGGAGCCGCTGGTCACGATGTGTTGAAAAGGCACTGCGAGGACAATGGCGACGAAGAGGAAGAAGCAAGCAAGAGGAGAAAAGGAAAGCCTCGTGAAAGTGCAGGCCGAGAAGGGGTGTATCAGTGTCTTTGAAGCCTTGAAGCCGTCTGCGCCTGATGGCTGGCCGCATTCTGTCGATACTGCCCCCTTCATTCCTACAACAATCGCCCCACGGCACATTGTGCGCAAGAGACGATTGGAGAGGGGCACAAGAGAGCACAGTTTCCATGACCAAGATGTCTCGTGTCTAGCAGGTCTCTGAAGCGCGTAAAGCACCTTGGCGGGGAGGGGACGCAAGGACGCGCGACGGACAAGCAATGAGGGCTGGGCATTGGCAGAGGCGAGCATTCCAGAGCGCGGTGGTTGACACGCCTGACCAGACTTTGTTCAAGGGCGAGACGTGGGGCCGCACTATTGAACAGGGCGGGATCGATAGACGGCGCTTTGAGAAATGCAGCTGATGATGATTGGGAACTTTGAGATTTAAATATTCCTTGATTGAATTGAATTGAAATATTAAATTGAATTCAGTTATATTGAAATGAAAATTAGAGTTGGACGTTGTGGGCGTTGTGGGCGTTGTGGGCGTTTGCTGTGAGGCTATTGATCCAGCAGCGCGACTACGCAGGTCAAGGGACGCGTCTGCGTATTTGACGTTATATATTTGCTCCGTCCTGAAATTGATCAAGACAGAAGAAAAAGGAAACCAGAAAGGTTATAGAAACAAAGTACAGAGGACGGATTTGGAATATCCACGCAGCCACGAAACAACGGACGGTTTGTCCACCTACTATTTCGGGGCTTCCACATACCTAACGCAGGCACAGGCCACCAGGTAGCGGCTACCTGGAATTTGGGCCACGGCTGGTGGTTGGGAGAGGTACCACTTACAGGTTGTATTAGCATCTTAGTTGGTCTATAGATTAAGGTGTCCCACCACCGTCTTCAAACACTCGGACAAATTAGCCCATCTGATATTGCCACTATCTAACACCGATATTTATATCGAAAATGCCACTTGAAACCAATTGATGCTCAAAGATATACTACTTGAAGGCTGGCTCGTGCACACAATCGATTGGTGAGAATGTCGATAACTAAGCAATGTCAATATTAATCGAATAGGTGCTTCACGAACGAGGTGACAAGATCCCCCTATTCTACATGGCATCAACTAAATCTAGCACAGGTACACTTGTAAACGTGGAGACGTCCCCAGGCTCTAAACAATACATACATACATAGAATGTGGATACGAACCGCATAACTTCGGCTTCAGCAAGCGTAGGAACCAACGTTGATTAGTTTTGAATCTTGTTTTGGACGTCAAGAAGAGGATTCCGCGGTGATGAGGAAATTTCGGCAAAATAACCGAGCTGTCACGATGCTAACAGATAACAAGACAGCCAATGCTATGGCACGGTTTATTCTGCTGAATGCTACTCGCCAGTTTAGTGAGGTGGACTACGACGATCGTCTCTAGGAGCTGACGTAGGCCATATAAGCCACACTATGCACACAGGCCCGACGGCAGTTTCATGTCTCAACCCAAACCTAAAATCAAGTGCTAGAATACGAATCACTCTTAACTTTCCTAATCCGCGATGGTTACTTACTATAACCCACCTTCACATTAGGAAGATGATGCGAGCTCTCGAGGTGGACTATAGCGATTGCCTCGAGTAGCTTACGCGAGATCATGAGCCACACTATGCACACAGACCTAAACGCACCTCAACATCTAAATTAAACCTATGTTCAAATAGTGGAATAGTCATAAATCCCGGCTTTCCTAATCCCCGATAATTTCTCGCTGGTCAGAAACCAGTGATGCTTGTCTACCTTCCGGACTGAGACCATACTACATGCAACACGAGAAATACTACATTGATTACGAAGAATTTTACTTGATTATCGTTAAACGAACTCTGAGATTGGCCTGTCTATGTACCACACATGTCATGTAGCAGGCAACCTTGAACCTACACAGGAGATGACGAAGCCCCCTTTCATCCGTGTGTACAATGATTGTCAGAACAGCTAATGTCGGTCTGTAGTTCTGTGTATTATTTAAAGAGATAAGATTTCCTACGGCTCAACGTGAACCATTGAAACTGTCATCGATACTTCATGCCCCCTCTTTATAATGAAAGCCATACAACTTGTGCTGAGCGTCGTCGCTGGACTGACTATTGCCTTCCCGGCAGAATCTGGCGTTTTGCATAAGGATGGTCATGTTCTCGACCATAATTGGTTAAAAGAACATGACTTTCATCCAGACACTCAGATATCAGTACGAATTGCCCTAAAGCAGCGAAATCTAGAGAATGGGATGGCCTATTTACTGGACGTGTAAGTGTGTGCTCTTCGCATTCTCCATGGCTCTAATTATCAGATAGTTCTGATCCGGTCTCTGCGAACTATGGCAAGCATTACTCAGCGGAAGAAGTAATCAATTTATTTTCGCCTAGCGATGAGAGCACAGAGGAGGTCCGAAAGTGGCTAGTAAGCTCTGGTGTCTCGAGCAGGAGCATCACGTCCTCCACGAGCAAAGGATGGATAGACTTTCGAACCTCCGTGGGCCTTGTTGAATCTCTACTTGACACAAAATACCACGTTTTCACCCACAAGAATGGTGTGAAGCGACAAGTCACTACGGCAAATTATACACTACCAGCTCATTTACATCAACACATCGACTTCATCATTCCTGGCTCTATTCATGCGATCAGTCCAAGCTCTTTGAATGTCAAGAAGCCGACCAGGAGGGCACATAAAAAAGGTGGTGATCTGTCTTCTGACATGATACAACAGCTCGTCTCGAATCCTGGTAAGAATTCCGAAGTGCCGCATAAAACCGTTCAATTGCTGACCGAGAGGTTTGTAGAAAGTACTCAATACTGCTCACAATATGCCACGCCCAAATGCATCAAAGCAATGTATAAAATTCCCGACGGCAAATCCTCGAACCCGAACAACCGGCTCGGAATTTTTGGAACTGACAATGACTTCTTCGTGCAAGACGCACTGACAAAGTTCTACGCCCTTTTTGCCCCCGAAATACCTGCTACATTCGGTCCGAAAGTAAACTTGATTGACTATGGAACGGCGAAGCCCGCGGGTGGGGAATACTCGTCTGATGAAAGTCAGCTGGACTTGGAAGCAGCGTTGCCAATCATATATCCGCAAGGGATAGAGCTCTACCAGACCAAAACCAATTTCAAGAATGGTACCTTTGGGTTCTTCAATCAGTTTCTTGATGCTATAGACGGCGCATACTGCGAAACAACGTCGGGTGGAGAGACTGGAGACGACCCTGTGATAGATGGGCCTACACCGAATGAAGCCTGCGGCACACTGAAACCGACAAACGTGATATCGTTGTCTTTCGGATGGGCAGAGTCTGACTATCCTGGCTATTATTTACAGGTTCGTATTTCATTTTGCTTGAGAATTCATGGCATGATACTAACCCGTGCACAGCGCCAATGCGATGAATATATGAAGCTCGGCCTTCAAGGTATCACCATGGTCTTTTCAAGTGGAGATGCTGGTGTTGCTGCTTCCCAAGGCGACTGCTTGGGCAAGAAGAACGATGTCTTCAAACCCGGATTTCCTGCGTCCTGCCCATATGTCACCACTGTTGGTGGAACTGTGCTGCCATCTGGGAATGCTCCTGGGACTCCAGAAATGACTTGGGCTGGATCGGGAGGGGGGTTTAGCAACATGTGGACGACTCCAGTATATCAACAGGCGGCAGTGACCTCGTGAGCCATTCTTGTTTGGATTTGTATGAATTGGTGGCTAATTTGCAAAGATACTTTCGGACGTATGACCCGGGTTACCCTTCTTACACTACAAGCGGCGGTAAAATTCCAACATCCAACGGCGTCTACAACCGTGCTGGCCGCGCATTCCCAGACATATCCGCACTAGCTGATAATGCTGTCATTGCATATGACTGGGGGGTTGGTTTCGGAGCCGGCACCTCGCTGTCTGCGCCAATTGTAGCCGCAATCTTTACCCGAATCAACGAGAAGCTCATTGCTGCTGGCAAACCTACAATCGGCTTTGCCAATCCGGCTCTTTATGCTAACCCAGGCATGCTCAACGATGTCACTGCGGGTAGTCAAGATGATGACTTCGGGGTTGGTCAGTGTGGTGGGAAAAGTTTCTCTGCAGTGCCAGGTTGGGATCCTGCCACAGGCTTGGGAACACCAAATTACCCTGCTATGCTTAAGTATTTCCTGAGTGCCGGTGATAAGCCACCTGGGCCGAATTCCAGTTCTACAGCGCAAGCGCAGTAAGTGTTTCCTGTGCGTCTGCTGCGTCTGCTTATAGTTGGCTATGCTAGTCTTCCTGTTGCAAACGTTGCTAAAATAGGGCGGTTACAATTCAATTGTGGTTAAGCTAAGCAATAACTAGCTTCACTACTGAGATTTCAACTCCCAATGGCGTTAGGCTACTTGTGCGATACCATCTTCCAAAGACAATATATTACATTACTGCTTTGCCTTGGCTTGCTGCACTGTCCGCTGGCCTGTTTTAGTAGACCGAAGGTACAAAAATGCCAGCACTGCGCCAACAGCAATAAGAACGATGTTTCCTTGGTATTAGTGTTAGTTTTTGCCGCATATATTTTTTTTTTTGCAATCGGTTTTTAGCGTACCAGCGACAAATGCAGTTATGGAATTAATCACGGATCCCACGCCACTGATCGTGTTGCCAACGGTGTGCAAGAGGCCGCTGAGCAGCCCAGTGATGGTGTTGAGTATGCCGTGTATGATGTTGTAGATGCCGTTGAAGAACGACTCAATAGACTGGTAGACAAAGTCCACCAGGTCGGAAATCGCGGAGGTGACGGCCATGTCGTAATCTACTTTTGGGTTGATTTGCGTCCAAGTAGCTTTTTTGGCAAAGGCAGCATTAAATTTGTCAAGTATATATTCACTGTATGATTAAGAAGAAAGAGCGCCTGCGCTTTAATACTGGAGAAATAGCAGTTTATCTGGCCGACGTCATTGATTGTGTCGTCTTGTACGCACCTGATCATCTTGTAGGCAAAAAGCTTGATTCAGCTGGGGCGGGCGTCTGCATGTGGCAAGATTACCGGTGCGCCAACTGCTTTAGGCTACGCCAATACCACTCAGTTTTAGTTTAGCGCCTGCTGCATCACAAAACCGTTGTAGCTCGCCTCTGTCAGGAATGGAAACAAAGTAACGGCTAGCTAGAAGAATTTGAGGAGATGAATCGTAGATAACTAGCAGCGGAATATTTAATAGAACACGACGGGCAATTCCAAGGTCCTTGTCGTGGGCGCCGGCGTGGACTCATCTCTGGGCATAGCGCTGCCCGCGGCCATTTGAGTACACCAGAATAGTACTACCTACCATCCACGCTGGCTAATAAACTCTGGATAGTCGTTCACATATATGATCCTATCCAGTGCCCGGGAACGTGAGCGCACTGCACATGTACTCTTGCACCCGAAGCCCTCTAGCTGACTTTTGTACCTCTGGATCATTGAGCGTATGTCTGACACACTGAACCCATCGAAAGGCGCCTCGGGCCGAGGGTATAAATCTTCAGACCACATCTTTTGCTGCAGGGCGCCAAGAGCCAAGATCTCACAGACTGGCGTACAGACCGAATGGCTGCTTGATATCCTGCAAGCCGACAAGTCATTCTTGAGCTGGTAAATGTTTTCTATGAATGCCTTGATGACGGCTTCTTGGGCACTGTTGATTCTTGCTATTAAATATGTCAGCACTCCAGAAACTGCAGTTTTAAAATCACACAAAGAAGAAAAAAGAACTCACAAGTAATGTTTTCAGCGATTGGCAGCCCCATGCTCTCAAATGGTCCCTCATTATGTTCAATAATAATTTTGGCAGCTGCTTTTATGATGGCGTCGATGCCGAATACGGAAGCAATGAGAAGCCACAGAATCAATGGCCTTCCCGGCTTCGCATCATTGACTACCTCTTCTATCTGTTTCTTTCCGATCCAAGATTTGACTGCAAATCGCATAGCCTCGTGGCATTGAAAGTAATCCACTATGACAGCGACTTCAGCGAGCTCCTCCGTCTCGAGCTTGTCTGGCACTTGGTCATTCCGAAAGTGTATGACATTGAGTACATGCTTTAACGCTTCGGGATTAAAGCTTTCCAGGTACTTATCGCGCAAGCCGTCAGACTGGATCTCGGGCTGCCTCCAAGGGCCGTTCGGATCAAGGTCTATGCGGAAAACTTTGGATGCGAGACGGAGGACGTGCGAAGAGACCAAGAACTTTTGTTCCGGCTCTAGGTCGTCATCATCCCCGGACAAGTCTTTATCATCGACATCTCCTGCGGGTTGTTCTATTGATTTGGAATCTTGTTCAAGCAGCGTTTGAGGCTCTATGTCTGTGTCTGCGGCCCTGACTGGAATTTGGTGCTCGATGTTTAAGCCCTCAAGTTCTTCTCTCATTTCGGCGATGAGCTCATCGTCTTCAACATCTTCAATGGTGTCTTCATCGGTGTCTTCATCGGTGTCTTCATTGGTGTCCTGATTTGCGTCATAATCCTCATCCAGCCAGGAGAGCGATTGCGTTCGGGATCTTAAGATAATCACAAGATCACCGGATTCGTCGATCACTTCATATTGCGTACCCATGTTCAGCAGAGTTTTGTTGCAGCTCGCCAGCTGTTTGAAGAGACGCGAATGGCCGTGTTGTTATTAAAATACCTTGCAAGATCAAGTGAATCAAGAGCGTCGGGGGTAAGGTTAGTGGGGCCAGGCTGACGGCGACGAACCCTTTTGTAACTCAGTGACCACAACCCATACAAAGTGTCTTCTGTCGGCGAAAATTGCGCCGCGACATTTCAATGGCCAATGTTCTCAACGTAGATGCCTGGCCTTGATGGACAACGCCAATCGAGGCTGCGGGACGCCAGAGATTTCGCAAATTTGGCGGGTAACGGGAAGCGCTGCGTCGAGGCGTTGCACAATAGCATTGGGTTTCATTCTGAGGTCTTGTCAATCTTCCTGTGGCAGATTCAAAAACAAACGCGCTCGAGTCTACTCTACACTCGTTGGAAACTGATGAAATGGTGAGAAGTGGCTTGGGAGTGGGCGTCCGTGTAAAGTGCAACCTGAGGACGCACCCTAGGAGCCATGGTTACACAGCTTATTAGGATCGAGGAATTTTGAAGAGCGAAAACAGAAAAAGGTCAAAAGGCTGATTACATTTATTCACGCCCAAATTATCGAGCTGCCTTTTCTCGCGGCCAGTAAAGCACTGCTCTCCTTGAAGTGATTTATGTGTGCAGACCAAACATAACTTGGGAGCTTTTTGTGCAAAGCAGTCACAATTTGTATTAAAGTCTAGAGTTTTTTTTTTTGCCGTGTCCTAATTATATTGGCTAATATGTGATTTAAAAACAATTCAGTTTTTTAGCTAATTGCTAAGCGGGAACACGGAGCATCTATTGTACCTGTTAGGAACTTTTGGCATGGTCACCCTTTCTCCGTTTGGTGTCTGATCTCAGGTCCGTTTTTCTAAGAGCTAACTCATTTAAAGCCCTACGGCCTTTTATTATGCCAGGCGGCTGATTGTGTGTGCCAGATTCCGACTCAAATCATGACGGATTTTGTACGGGATACTTGCTGGTAGGCAAGTCCGTACCCGTCAATCTTAACTCGGCAGGGCATCGGAGCTTCCCCGGGCAGCCGCTCCGCATGGCTAGCTAAATCTCAAGTAACGAAAACGACCGATGGGGTTTAAGGTGTGAGAGACGATTAATCATCTTGTACATGGTTCGCGCTGGATATACTTTCGATACTAATTTCGCCTCTTCTAGTCTCTCGTATTCGCAGTTCAGTACCTCGGCTCGTTTAACAGCAACATCCGGGCCAGCCGCAAGCCTAGTATAAATAGTCACAGCTAGCAAAGCTACCCGCGAATTGAATAATTGATCATTTTCATACAATACAGAAATCCCGATGGAACCTCGCATGTCTACCGATATCGATACGACAAGCGCGCTTTTGCAAGGCCTGTCCGTTGGTGCCGCAATTATTTGGGCCCTCAAAGTAAACGAGCCACCCTCCCCTTTACGTTTCCTCGCCAAGTTTCTCTCAGTCTCCCTACTCTCCGTTCTCACTTTTCTACGCGGAGCTCCAACGCCACTTGTCCTTGCACTGGGGCTTTCCTCCTCGGGGGACGCGTCTCTTGCGCTTGGCCGCGGGAACGCAACACTTCTCGGCGCCATTGTCAGTTTTCTGATCGCTCATCTCTACTACATTGCGCTTTTCCGTCAACATGGTGCCGATTTTGCACATCTTTCTGGGGACAGGTATCGCTTGCTTCTAAGTGTAGTGACGCTTGCTCACGGTTGTGTTGGGAGCTACCTCATCTTGCCTCGAGTGAAAGGCAGAGTGCGGCTGCCGTGCGCTTTGTATGTCGGCGTGCTAGTGACCATGGCGATGTACGCATACGCCATGCCCAGCAACCAAATTGCTTTTGGCGGCGCTGTTTTTGTTGTTTCTGATACTCTGATTGGTGTGAACCGATTTTATTTCAATGATGAGTCGTCCTACCGACTTGTTATTGAGCAAACTATCGCGGTGTTGTATTACTCTGCACAGTTTTCGATTACGAGTGGGGGCTTGAAGTTACTGGCTTGAGAGCACCTCGTGAGGGCTTATATAGGTACTTATCACAGGCGAAAGTCGCTTAGGCGGTGATCTTAGTTGAGGGATGAGTGTATTAATTATAGTGGTGTTGATATAACTCACCGTCTTGGCATCTCAACGGCATCTCCACACAGTTTGCAGCACCAGCCAGGTACGTACCGCAGCCTCTCTAGGTACCGAGTATGGGCGGCGGTTAATAAATGAATTATTCATCTACAACACCACGTCGCGGTCTTTAATAAGCAGCCCAGCAACACCACGACACCTGACCAACACTTGCATCGTAAAAGTTTGCCCTCAAGGTGTACACTGCTATCTCCGGCGCCGCAAAAGCCGCACAAACTTATACGGCCTTGCTCACGGTATGCCGCAGATAAGAAACTTGTTAGCCTTATCGGACCTTCAGCGGGACTGGAGCCGCCTCGTTACTAGTTAGTTAGCTCAGGGTCCAGAACGTTGCCCGAGGATCGGAATACTCATATAGGCAGTATTGCACAAAGACGGCATTGACAAACCTCGCTTCGTGAAAAAAAATCTGGCCGGTAATCTCACCATCAGTAGTCTAAAGTCTAGTATAATTGACAAGTCACTCGCTGTTTGTCTTTAAGCCACGAACCGGTAGCTCTTCACCCGCGGGGTTTTCTCCATTATCAATCGAATCACCCTCCCCCCCCCCCCCCCCAAGATCCCTAAAACGGCCAGCTAGGCGCGGCGCAGCGCAGCCATGGGCGACCTCGCCGCCTCGCCACCTCTCGGCGCCATCCACATCAGCGAGGATTTCACGCCCCTACCCGAGCTGAAGCCCGCCGGCAACACAGACATCACCTTTGACGGGCAGCTCGCGCGGCCGCTGCGGCTGCGCGAGGACCTGCGCACCGGCTGCGGCGGGCAGACATGGCCCGCGGGCATGGTGCTGGGTAAGCACATGCTGCGCTACCACCGCCACGAGCTGCAGCACGCGCGAATGTGAGTCTTGCGCTTTTGACTCGGGGTTTTCTCTTTTCTTGTCAAGTTACTGGAACGGGAGGCAAGGCTGTTTTTGCCTTTCCTCAAGTTCAGTCTAGCCGCTAGAAGCCGAAAACCAAGCTGGCAAACAGGGACGCGTTGCAAAACAATGAGGACTGGCAACATGGCTGACTGGATGAATGCAGACTAGAACTCGGAGCCGGCGGTGGGCTCGTCGGTCTGGCAGTTGCCCTGGGTTGTGGCGTCGAGAGCCGCCTCATGCTGACGGACCAGGCCGAGATGCTGGAGCTCATGAAACACAACATTGCCCTCAACCAAGTCGGCAACAAGGCGACCGCGTCGATATTGAACTGGTACGTCTTGTCATCCTCCTCCTCCTCCTCTTGCGCTGGCAGAAGAAGCCTCTCTTTCCGCGACGAACCATGTCCTTACTCCGAGAATCGTGTGTGGATAGGGGAGAACCGCTGCCGCAAGACGTCGTCGACTACAAGCCCGACGTGATTCTGGCCGGCGAGTGCGTCTACTTTGAGCCTGCCTTTCCGCTGCTCATGCAGACGCTGCGCGACCTCGTCGCGCTCAACCCCGAAGCCGTCATTTACTTTTGCTTTAAGAAGCGCCGCCGCGCCGACATGCAGTTTGTCAAGATGGCACGCAAGGCGTTTGCCGTCGAGGAGATTTTCGACGACGACCGCCCCGTCTTCTCGCGGCAGTCGCTGTTTCTCTTCACCTTTACGGCCAAGCGCGGAAAAGTGGCTGGCGGTACGAGCCTGACGGAGAAGCTGGCAGACGAGGCCGCGGCAGTAGCAGCACCGACGACGGCCTGAGTTGGTCCCGGTCGCGACACCACGCGCCCACCATGACGGCCCGCTTGGGGAGCACATCATCGGATTCATTTTCTGTCGGCTGTCATTTTTAAATGACCTCACATCCGCTTTCTTTGTCTCGAATCACGCACCATCAACAGCTTTCCACAGCCAGCCTCCTTTTTTTCTTGGGCTGATGTCGGCGGGTGGTTGGGTCTGGAATGTGCCTGAGGACAACCACCGAGAATGCGCGAGCATCCGGCCGCAAAAATCCCTAACAAACCGAACCTTTTTTTCTCTAAACCGATACATCGAATCCGGCGTGGCAATCGAAGCAATGATTATGGTACGCTGTCATGGTATTAAAAAGGATGGAGACGAGGGGCAGCAGCCCACACGGCGTTGTTCTTCTTTTTCTTCTCCAAGCTCCATGCTGACATGCAGCCACTGCACGTGGCTACACCTACCTACCTTTCCTTCCCCTCTCCTGGTCAGCCATTCTTATTTCACTTTTCTTTCTTCGCCTTACCTTCCGGCATTCTCCGTGAAGAGTACTTGAATGGCGCATAGAAAAACATGGAATATATATATGTACATACATCGGGCGAAATGTAGCCCACCAACGACGCGAAAAGATGATATGATTTTTTTTAGAACAGATGAAGACATAGACGCATTAAAAAAAGGAGAAAAATCTAGAACCATTGCCTCAACTAATTGTATTTGAATGCTTTGCGAGTCTCAGAGACGTTGCGACCCAGCGGACGCCAAACCCTACCGTCTCGCCCTCGCTGTCGACCTGTTCGCCAGCCCGGCCGGGATCCTACTCTAGAACCACGTTCAAGCTTATTCTAGGCTCTTGTCGGGGGGCCGCTACGCCCCAGCCAAGGCCGGATTAAAATCTGACAAGCCCCAAGGCTTCTCCCGGTCCAGCTCGCCCCAAGCCTGGGGCTCCAGTCCCCAGGTCAGATAAGAATCGGGCCAGGCGCCGAGGAGAATTAAGCTTAGGAAAATAGTCCTCGATTAGGCAACTGAGCAGCGATATGGGCCTTGTCCCCCTAGGTCATGTCAAATTACCAACGTGGAGAATGGGGAGCATGGAAAAAATGGTTTGCTTTCTGTTTCCGAGGTACATATGTATTGTGCGTGCTGCCTCTTTTGCATAAAACTTTACAGCTTGAGTTGGTGTTGATGTACGTATTGGTGAAAGTCGGGCGATATACTCACGCCTCTCCTTCACTTATACCTTTCTCCAACGGGCACATCACCGAAAACAGCATCCCAAACCTCATTCTTGATCTAATAGACTTTTTTGCTTCTTCCCATTCCCTTTACTACAGACAATGCGACGCAATGGCCTGGCCCCATCTCCATCATTCACCCTCTTCAGCCAGCTCCCCTGCGAGCTGCGCCTTCAAATCTGGCACGACTCCCTCCCCGCATCCGAAGGCAGCGCCGTCTACTTTTTCCGCGACTGGAAGTGGGAGCCCTCGATCCCCTCACCGTCACCGCGCCCGATTCTCGAAACCGACGCCGAGCTCGCCTGCGACGTCGTCCACCCACACGTGCCCGTCCATCACCTGCCCCACGTCTCCGTCTGCTACGAGGCGCGCGAGGTCGCGCTGCAATGGGCCGCGCGCCACGGCCTGAGCCTGCAGCTCCACGAGCGCGCCTGGGACGAGGAGCACGACGCGGGCGGGTGCGTCGTCGTGCGGTGGCATCCGGGCCGCGGCGACACCGTCTACGTGGGCCGCGACCGCTGGGACGACTTTTGTCAGCGGCCCTGCACGTTTCCCTTTGACGGCGCCGCGGCCGTCTACTACGGGACCGTCGACGGCGGGTACGCGGCGCTGCCTGCGCCGTCAACGTCGTTGTCGGCCGCGGCGGGGGGTGGTGGTGGTGGTGGGCTGTTTGCGCGGCCGACCCCGCGCAGCGTCGAGATTCGCGCGCTGGCCGTGCCCGCGGCCGATGTGCCCGCGCGCGCGCTCGCCGGGTTGCTGCACTGCCTGCCGAACCTGGCGCGGCTGCAGCTCGTGTACGGCGCGCTGCCGCAGCCGCACGAGCGCGAGGGCGAGGCGCTCGTGCCCCGGCGCTGGACGCTCGTCAGCGCCGCCCATCGTGAGGCGGGCGGCGTCAGGCCGTGGCGCTACACCGACGCGCCGATGGGAGGCGGACGGTACGCGCCGGGCGAGGAGGCACCGTTGGAAGGCGAGGCGCTGCGCAGGCACGTGGATGAGGTGGAAAAGAGCCTCCTGAGAGAGGTGAAGAGGTGCGAGGTGGAGAGCGAGGCCCGCGACGCCGTGGAGGGCGACGACAGTCTACCGTTTACGCTGGAAGCGGTGGTGCTTGTGCGGGAGCCGTAACTTTTGGCCAGGGACTGCATTCACCCTTTCATCTTTGCTTTTTTTTCCTTTTTTTTTTTTTTTCTATCAGACATCGGGGCATGTTATCATCTGCAGAATGTACAAGCCCTGGCCAAAACGCAATGTACATATTGGCTGATAGTGTAATAATCGGGCTTGCGGGTTGAACGGGACCACGTACATGCATACTACATCAATATTCATGGCACATAGCAAACATTTTCATTAATCATTCTTACCAATCTTGCAATCATCATGGGTCATTACTTAGGAAGTGAATAAAGACGAGGTTAAGATTGGACACATGGTCTGTTCATGCGTCATGCAGGACCCGCAATCAACGGACAGGTGATATCTGCGCAAGAAAAGAACAGCAACGATGCCGCGCTCACCAGTCAGACATGCAGCAACGCAGCTGTTCAATTGCCGAAGAATATACCCGGGTGGATTGGTGCCCTTGCTGCATGCTGCGGTGCAGAAATGGACAGCACAGAGCGTGGCACAAGCCTCGTCAGTTTTTCTTTAGTTTCGGCCGGCAGGCAAAGATAAGAGGATCAGCTTGGTGACGGCAACATTTACAGCAATAGGGCAGCTTTTGGACTGAACTAGATCTCGGCCCATGATTTCAGGCATCAACGCATTTCCGAGTCCGTACCCCCAGCTCTTCGTCAAATAATACCGCCGGCTGTCGGGTTTAGCGTCATCGATCCGACAAGCGCGAAGCCGTACTCTAGCCAGAAACTGGACAAGGAAGACGCCTTGCCGATTGTGTGCGTGCGTGTCTCCAGCATTAGCGGAAGAAATGGCATGGTTACATGTATTAAACTATGAGAACGCCAGTCTTATGACAGCCGTCAGGTTAAGTGGCGGCTGAACGACGCGCATGGAGGACCGGTTTTACAGTTCCCTTCTTAGCATGGCGCACCAGGGCCAAGCCTTGCAGCGTAAGCATAACTTGTACAGCTGAGGCGGCCAAGAGAGGGGAGAAAAGGCGCGCGCGACGATGCAGCGAGAATGATGGGGCAAACGTTTTTGCTGACACTGATGTTGATTTGGAGAAATTTAGTGGCGGCCGTTGCGACGGTTGCTGGTCGAGCCATGATAAAGGCGCCATGCAGGTGCTGGCGCGCGCAGATTGAGGGGTCGCGCGGCAGGCAGATTAGTCAATGAACGGATTTCTGCAGCGATTTCATACAACCTTGGCTAGACAGCCAAAGATTGACTACTGCGAAGCCGGATTTGCACTGTACGGAGATTATACAGCCACAAATATGAGCTGCATTGCCTGCCCTTACACAGGACATGACCAGCAACGGTGTCACGTTGAAAATTCGCATCTGCAACCAGACATGTGCTGGGACAAGTGATGCAGCTGCATCTCTTCAACGTTAGCATGTGAGAATGCAAAAAATCAAGCCCTACCTACCGAGCAGTTTCTGCCGAGCAGGTTGCCAGCCGGCGCCGCGGGGGACAGCTGTAGACGCGGTCGGGCACAGATGGGGTCAAAAGGTCGATCACGGGTCATCTGCTGACGAAGCGCCGCAGCTGCGCGCATGTCTCGGTGTGCCGCACTGCAGAGGTAAAGTACACGGCTTACACAAGAATGGTGCTTAGATAAAGGTGGTGATGATGGTGATAGCAGATGGTCGTTGTCTTCGTCTGGTCCGTCGAGGGCCGGCTGACGATTGACGGTGAGATGTGCGGGGCACGAGGCCGACGGAACAGTCTGAGTTGCGAGTCGTCTGGTTGTACAAGACGTCGTGGTACGGCAACTTGATTCGAGGTGTGGGCGGCATCGTATCTCATTGGACAGCTGCAGGGGTTGAGTGAGGATGTTGAAGGTTGATGGTGTTGGGCATTGTTTCGACTGATTCAGCTTGACTGATTCAGCACAGTTCCGCTTCTGCAAACCCCTTGGCGCCTTTACGTCTGAAATAGCAGCAGGTTGTTTCTACTTTGTATCTATCTCGGACGTCCAATGAGATGACTCAGAGAGCGGTCTGTCAAGAAAAGGTATCTGGTGCCGTTGAAACAAGTGCCCCGTGCGATGTGTCTGTACGACTATGCGCCGAGAAAAAAGCCAGTGAGACATGAGACTGCGTCGAACATGCAGAAGAAGTGTGTCTCTTGCCAGCAAAGAAGATACCGTTGCACGGCATGCCGCGCGGGAAAAAGATGTGCGGGTGGCATGTGTCTGGTCTTGTCGCCAAGGGACGACGTGTTGCGTGTCTGGGTTGTCGTGGGCGTGGCGCAAGAGTCAATACTGGTAAAGTGCTTGCGTAATGAGGGTCGTGAGGGCGAAATACGAAAAGTGGGAGGCTGACTGACCAGGGCAAAACGAGAAGAAGGGAAGAAGAAGGAAGTGAGATTAAAAAAAATAAAAAAATAAAAACTCCGTATGAGGGAATACGCCAGAAAGAGGATAGCGCAAGGCACATGGCGTGAGCTGGCCAATCAGGGGCGGCGAGTACCTGATGAGCGCAACGGTGGAGAATTTATTAAATACATACGAAGTATCCGTAGATTTATTACTGATAGGCACGGATGCGTGGTCCGTTGTCCGTTTCGCCCCAGTTTGTACGAACAGGCCAGAGACCAACGCAGCAACTAGTTAGCACTGGCATCCCAGCCAGTTTCAGGTTTTCGGACCATCTACGGATACCAGATCGTCTGAGGTACGAATACTATTACTTCAATTTATCTGCCTGGCTTGGCATCATATATTTTGTTGGCAAAATTGCCTGGTATGCGCCACATGGGTTGATGGACAATTGTGCTCATGTGTACCAAGTACACATACATGTACTGAACCGCAAGTCATTGCTTGGTTGAAGGTACTTATTCTAATGCGTTGGTTGCGTGCACGCTGCAGAGGGCAACCTTGCCCTGGTCCGGGCCAATGACATTGACAGGCCCTGGGCCGTCGAGCCGTGCACCAGTGTAACTGTGTGGTGGCTCTGTGACCTGTCGGCTGCGAGGTGGTAATATGGTACCTGCATTGCGTTGTTGCAGTCTTATTGAGCGGGTGTGAAGGAATGGGTGAGTGGTTTGTTGGCAAATGGCCAGGATCCCACGGGATTACGGCCGCAGAATTGCATTGAAATAGATTTTTTAAAACAAAAATCAGAAAGCATTACTTGTATGAGAGGAAGGTACTGACCGAAAACCGCGCACGCATGTCGCAAAACAGAGTCTAGATTCTAGACCGCCCAACAGGCTCCAGCAAAAGACTGTCACTGCCCACAGCGGCCTGTTTTTGCACACTTTTTAGCGGGCTGGTAAAGGTTCTCTTGCCTGTGGAAACGGTCCACTCAGGCGATGGGAGTGGGCAGACGAACAGATCAGCCCCAAGTTCTATTCGCGGTCTGTTCCCAAGCATCTCCACTTGATGCCTGCTCAAGACCTACCATTGGTTCGGGCCTCAGTCAGCCAAGTAGCTGTGGGCCTGTGGCACAAAGCGCGGCCAGACCTGCAGGCTACCAGACTCCTCTGGGATCCCTCTCGGCCACTACAGATTCCCCCCTTGCCAGTTGACTTTCCCCTGGAAATCCCGCTAGTCAGGTACCCATCCAGGGGACCAAGCAGCCCAAATCCAGGCACACACAGAAGCATGCTGCCGCCAGCCACTCATGCCATTGCCAAACAGCCTTTTTTCGCCTTTGTGGGAGAGGAGGGGGTGACCCTCCACATTCCCAACTTCTGCTCCACCCCTCCCGCGCCTCGACTTGCATCGCACCGCACGCAAACACATTCCCTCCCTCCCTCTTTTTCTTGCACTTTTTCTTCTACTCTCACTTTTCTTTCTTTCCTTTCCCCTCACTTACCCCCGACTTTCCTTTCTGCTCGTCGTGCTTCCCTCCTTTAAGCCCCGTCGACGCATTTGCATAAAGCAAAAACGTTCCTTCTCAACTCACATATATATTCGTCCGTCTTTCGTCTTCTCACGACAAACATCACGCTTACGCGCTCACGTCTCAAATCTCACACTCCTTGCTTGGCTGCGCCAACAACAAATACGATTACTCTCACTCCTTATCCTGAACTTGCTTCGCTGTGCCTAGCTGCACACCAGCGTACAACAACCACAATCAAGTCGCTTTGATAGCCAGATACCACACCGTCAACATGAAGTTCGTTGCTTTTGCTCTCTTCGCTGCCGCCGCAGCCAAGCCTCTCAACCGCCGTGGCACCGTCACCGTCACCGAGGTCGAATGGGTCACAAAAATTGAAACTGTCACTGAAATCCTCGACGTCAGCACCACCACTTTTATCACTCCTGGCCAGTCCGTCCCTACCGCCGACGCTACCCCGATTGTCCCTGCGCCTTCTGACGGCCAGTTCTTTGAGACTGCTTCGATTTCCCAGAAGCAGCCCGAGCAGACCTCTGTCGCTGCTCCTGCTCCCCCTCCCCCCCCTCCTCCTCCTTCTTCCACTGCTCCCCCTCCTCCCCCTCCTCAGCCTACCGCCGAGCCTGCTGCTCCTGCTCCTGCTCCCTCTCAGCCTGAGCCTGCCTCATTCGATGCGGCTCCTCAGCCTTCTTCCACCAGCGAGGCGCCTGCCCCAAGCAGCACCAGTGGCGGCGGCGGTGGCGGCTCCGGCGAGTACAAGGGTGAGATGACTTACTACGCCGTCGGTCCAGGTGCTTGCGGACCAGACGACACCGGCAAGGACAATACAGACAACATTGTCGCCCTCTCCAGCATCCTCATGGGTCCTCTGTCTAACAACAACCCCATGTGCGGCAAGAAAATCAAGATCTTCGCAAAAGGCAAAACCACCGAGGCCACGGTGCGCGACAAGTGCCCTGTTGCTGGCTGCAAAACACAGGGTGACATTGATGTCAGCGAAAAAGTCTTCAAGTTTTTCTTTGGATCGCTTGACTCGGGTCGCGAGTCGATTTCCTGGTCTTTTGTCTAAGCACTCCGGTTTGGCAATCCCCTTTGAGTGTGCGCTGCGAGGCTGGCGCCTGACGCACATGAGCCGCTCTCTCAACCTTGTCAGGACGAGACCTGCAGAGACGCTCAACATCACTTCCAGAAACGGCAAGGCCTTTCATTCGTTCTTTACCTTCCACGTATATAAACTTTTTCGTCGTACGCTCTTTCTCAGCTCGGTCTGATGTTGATGGTACGCTATGAGACACGCCAACAAACAGACAAGTTTTAAAAACACAACACATACGGGGTTAGATGTGGGAACCATTGACGACTATGTCACTGAATATAGCCAGTTGAATCAATTGCGATTTTAAAGCCACTTGCTACTAGGAATGACTGTTAATCGGCGTAGTACGTTTGCAGCTCCCGAAATAATGCACGCCACTAGAAGTGGCGTCAATGCAACCCAGAAAACAGTTTTTTCGCCATATTATCTTAGCGCATGTAGCATATGTACACTGAATTCTCAATCTTGATGAGCTGCTCACTAAAGCTTGTATATTAGCCCCGGATTCGGTCGCAGCGCCTCGCCGTTCTTAAGAATTCCACAACGGGACGCCCAGCGTTACCTAACTAAATAGTACGCGGTCTCGTTCGTGGGTGTTCTAGTCACTGGCGTCAATGACCCGTCTACGAGGCTGTTGTTTGCAGTTAGGCTGCATAACAAAGGTACAGGGCCAGGAAACTTTCATTTCGTGGCATTTTCTCCCCTGATGAAAGATACTGAAATTTCTTGCTTGTCGGAGAGTGAAATGGCAATTCGGGCGCTGGCTTTGCGCAAGTCGCTAGGGCCGGGGGCACGTACCCCGTCTGGTCTGATGATTTTTTTGTGTGAGAGTAGTCGGACGATTTTTCGGTGACGCGACTACCCGGTATGAAACAAGCAAATTGATTACAAGATCTTTTAGCGGGCTACACCCGTCTGTTAATCGTAGATATGTGGCAGGTCCATTTTCGGGCTTTAATCAATTTGACATCTGTAATTAGCGCATGAGGGAAACGTGGCTTTGTTTCGGTTCACGACAACAGTTTGCCAGTATTATTACAAGGTTTCTGTGTGCAATAGTTCCTTGCCTGCCAAAGGTATATTAACGCATACCTATTAGCTTCGGGAAAGTGGGCGAGAGCGGAGGGCAAGGTTGCCATGTCAGTCGCATAATTCATAACTCAAACCGAAACATTTAACGCGAAAAAGGAGAGACAAGAAACGAAATAAAAAGAATGATGGGGAAGAACAAGTTAGAGCAGGCTATGTTCATTGATCAGATAAAAGTAGGTAATAACAGCAAAAAAACAAGTTGCTTGATGAGAATGGGATTCGAACCCATGAGGATTGCTCCACCAGGAATGATGCTAAGGTGACCTTAACCTGGCGCCATAACCAACTCGGCCATCTCACCGATTGATGAAAGAACTGGATTTATTTTGTATTATACAATCTTACATGGCTGCTACGCGGCTTTCTTGTCCAACAATTGGTGTTCGTCGTTGGCGGGAGACACAACGACGACTCCACGATTTCGTCACAGTAGGTCTACAAGTGTCATGCTTTGTCTTGAGACTCGACGTAAATTAGATTAAAAAAAAAAAAAAGAAGAAAAGAAATCCATCGTCATGGCAATGGCGCTGAATCACCGACACAGGTGCACAAGCCAGCATATGCAGTCGCAGGCGGGCGATCAAGGACATGATGAGACATTTGAGAGAGAGAAGATGCAAAATATGCACCATACTAAAACTCGACTTGAATCCACAATTATGCTGGTGTGTTATGACGAGACGAGCAAGAAGAAGATACTCTGCAGACAGCTAGCCCGTCACCCGTGTATTCAACGCTGTTGTTGGCACCATGACACCCACGGCCGATTGTGTGGAGGACGACCAAGGACTCTGCCCATGGGAAGACTCGTTCGTCAGTCACTGCGCATATTGCTACGTGTGACCCAAGACACTCAAGTCAGCCTACAAAGAATTCAATCTATCAACTCTAATATGTTCCGTACGCTTGGGTGCCGACAGTGCCTGGCCCGGGTCACCACTCACAGCCTCCAGAAAATTTAATGCAATGGCGCCAGGACGCAACAGCAAGATCAGGCAAATTCTGCTATGCTTTCATGTACCCAATTACTGTAGCCGAGTAACATCAATCGGTGAGATGGCCGAGTTGGTTATGGCGCCAGGTTAAGGTCACCTTAGCATCATTCCTGGTGGAGCAATCCTCATGGGTTCGAATCCCATTCTCATCAAGCAACTTGTTTTTTTGCCTTTCTGCTCAGCTGAGCGCAAATTCTTTTTTTTTTTTTTTTTTGGCTCTCGCAATAAAACAGATCTATGCCCTTGCCACTTCAATGACTGCGCAAAACTGGTTGGTTGTCATGCCTTGACCGAAACCCACGACTAGAAAGCGTACCTGCCGCTTCTTCACCAACCGTGCTGCACCATCTGACGCTTTACCGTTCATCATTTACATCGGCCCGTAAGACGGCAGATGTGCGTACAGTGCAAGAGTCATCACTGCCCAAGCCGAGCGACATCTTCGAATATCCGCGGCGGTAATATTGTTCGAGAACACAGTCGTGAAAAGGACCGTCTTTTACTAAAACCGACGCCTATATGCACCCAGAGCTAAAACTCCAATGCCGCTAAAAGCCCAGAAATAGAAGCAATTCTTTGCAAACAAGTGCTTGGCAAAACATGAAACTACATTGATCACATCCAATTTTTACAGCATGCTGAGCAAATCTTCCACATATCTCCGCGTGTCGACCCCAATCCCTTGCGCAAGCCTTCCCACAGACTCTGCTCCGCCGCCTCCCACCCCCAAGCTACCGCTCCCTGACGAGACGTGGTCGCTCGCACGGCGTATCAAAAATATCTCCTTGCTCGTCGTGGCGGGGGCTGGCGCCACTATACCGGTCTCGTCACCAGCGTCCGACTCGCGCCGAGGCGAGGGCGGTGCCGAGTCTCGCGCGTGCGGCGGGGGCTGCGGCATAACTTTGGACTCGGTCTCGCGCTGCACGAGCCTGGTCCAGACCACCCACCACCCGCGACTCGTCTTTTGCGTGCGCTCCAGATCCGCGACGCGCGGCGACCGCGTCCCGCTGTACAGGTTAAGCACGTGCAGGTGTGTGTTGACGGCGTCGGCGCGGGACCACCGCAGCGCGGACGCGTGGTCGTCGGCTGGGTACAGGTGATCGGGTATGTTGGGCACAGTGGTGTGCACGGTGAGGTCGAGGGGGTTCCATACGAGGTCGTAGATGCCCGAGGCGCCGCGGCTGCCGCGGCCCGTATCTGGCCTCTCAGGGCGGTATTGTGTCGAGGCGAGCAGGGGCTTGCGCAGCGGCGAGAGCTGGTAATGCAGTGATCGGTAGAGCGCGTCCCACGCCAGTGAGTCCGTCTGTAGGCGGAACAGGAAGACGAAAATAAAGGGTCGGTTGACATAGACTACTACTCGCAGCTTCTCCGCCTTGCTGTTTCCTTGCGTATGTGCACCGGGACGCATAGCGCCGCGCATCTGCACTTCCATCAGTGTGGCACCGCCATCATCCGTTGGTCTGTGCGGCGGCTGGCCAACTTGACCGCTACCGCCTTCATTGTCTTCTAGTTCGACATATATGGTTCGCAAAACAGTGCGGGAGTCGTGCTCGGTTTCTGATTCATCGGATGAAGCGTCGTCGCCGCCCCTACCATGCGCCTCCTCAATTTCACCTTTGAGGCCGATGAGATAGTGACCCGCAGCTTCCTGGGACGGCGACGGCTTCGGCATGGGAGGTCTTTTTGGAGGCGCCGGCTCTGCTTCCTTCGAGCTGGGCTGTTTCTTTTGATCGGCGGCTTGCTCCGCGGAAGGTCCAGAGAGACCGGAGACGCCGGGAATGGTCCAATACTGACCGTAGCCGAGTTTCAGGTAGCTAACCATCTTATCCAATTTGCCATCTTCAGCTCCAGTACTATGTGGTTCAGAAACTTTGTCATCTTTGCCTCCCTCAGTCGGTTCGGAGGCCGTTGTACTGCCGGCTGTGTTGGGGGCCGGATCAGACTTTCTGGTTTTCAGTGTTTTGATGGTCGATTCGTTGCTTTGCGTCGAGAGTACCTCGGGCTTTGTTTCACTCAAGTCATTGGCCTCGGAGGTCTTTGGGGCATCGATCTGAGGGTTAGTCTTCTTCGGTCGAGCCTTGCGCGTCGAAATCGGGCTCTCAATCACGCCGTATGCGTGCTCACCCCAAGTAAAGAGGTCCTCCATCCAGTGCGTCACGTCCCTCAGAGATTTTCTGGACAGCGCGCCTGTACCTAGAAATATGGCTCCATCGTCGGTGGAAGGCTCCCGGCCACTGCCGAGCCAAGGCGCGGCAGCTTTGACCTTTGATCCCGTTTCATCATCGCCCTCGATGCCAAACTTGGACACCATGACGTCCACGAGCCCCTCGGTCCTGCCGACCAGGCCTTCGAGAACCTCGCGCTCGCCGCTACCGCGCTCTTCTTCACCCACGCCGACGCCAAGCTCGCCCGATGCCGCGATATTTATGCCTTGATAGATGTCTCTAGCAGGATTTCCATGTAGTGAGACGCTCCACGTCGACAAGTAGAGATCCCAGTAGCGACTGAGGACAGCCACGAATCTATGTCGTGGCAGACGCAAGAAAAGCGAGCTCAGCGAGATATCGTGATGCATCAAGAAAATGCGGTGCGCGCGCTGGAGATCACGCAAGACGAGGGCGGCGGGCTTCATCTCTTTGGTATTGTAATCGTATTTTTCCTCTTGCGGCTCACTATTCTTAGTCAATAGCCGCGGTGGCAACGGTGTCTTGTTTAGATCGATACTCTTTGTTATGAATTAGCGCAGGTCTTGTCCTGACATGACGAGCGAGCACTTGTTCCCATCAACTTACTGCTAGGATCCACCATCCAGACTCGAGCTCATGCACAACGACCCTGGTGGTCTCTGTTTCGATGCTATCTACGGGATCGCCGTCGGCGAAGCCCTGGCTGAAGCTGACCATGCCCTGCGCGAGACCAATCTGGCGCAGACGCTCGTTGCGTTCCTCGGGCGAGATGGCCTCGGTTGGGCGACCTCTGGTGCGCGCGCGGCGGCGCTTAGAGGACGCGGCGGCCAGCGACGTGACCGAGGCATAGTAAACAATCTGATCGTCGATTGTATCGTCCGTGCTGCCTAGCGACGGGTTGTAGATGGCGAGGAAGCCCAGCTGCGCGGGGACAGGGCTGCCAGTCGCGGGGGCTGCCATGGCGGGATCGCGAGGATGCGGGCCCGAAAGCCTGCTTCAGTAGAGCGGGTAGGCCGAGTGAAAAGGGGCTGATTGATTTTCAACTCTCTATCAGGCCCAGTTTCCCGCGTCAAACCTGGGCCGTGGCCGGTGGTTTGGTGAAGATGGCAAGATGGTGTGTCTAGCGGGGCAGATCTCTGAGTACCTACGTCGCGGTGACGAAGCTGCACGCCAGCACCTGAGCACAGTCAGTGTCGTGGGCCTGCTCGTCAACCATAACTCTACATTGTTTTTGGGTTCGCAAAAGAAGGAGCCTCTTATCTCGGCCGCTGTTTTATTTAAAAATTTCGCTATTTCTACAATACCAGTCTCGCTTTTCATTCATAACAATTGGCAGAGAGCCTCGCTAGAATGACACGCTTGTGTGGAGCAAGGTACAACCAGGCCATCATGTTGTTCATCGTTGCATCGTCTACAACCAGATAAGCTTTTTCGAGGGCAAACAAACTACTGTTAGAGATCTCATACATTGGACACAAAGTTTCGCGCCTCGAATATCTTGGATGCGTCACTACGCTGCCCTACAGCGTCATTTGGCCTTCGCTTCCTCTCAATGCAGCGTTCCTCGACAGCATCCTGCCCTTCCTCGCCGTCGCTGCTATCAAGGCTCTTTAGGGGAACGACGCCAACCTCGCGATCCCGTTGGCGCGTGAGGTACCACAGCCACATGAGATAGAGGCAGAATGTTGCAATGGTCAGTGGCAGCGTAATGGCCCAGTAGAGGCCAAACTGGGGCAAGAGGCCGACACCGATGGCTGACGAGTCGGGGTTCGCCTTGTCCCATTTGAACATGGGCATGGAGAACATTGCCGAGACGAAGCTGCCCGGGAGAAAAAACATGGTGACAATGGCGAGTGTCTTCATCGAGGACGAGTCGCGGTAGCTGGCGCGGGCAATTTGGTGAGACGACTTGGCTAGCTCGATGCCATTTGAATTGTCTTGTTGCATCATCATGTTGAAGAGCTGAAGGTGTTAGCTTGATGACCACGTATGCTGAACAATTGACCTACAGCATTGATCTGAATGTCTACGCGTTTCATGGTGTATTGCGTATCCAGCATCTGCATCTCGAGTCTCTCCTTGAGTATACTAACATGATGTCGCAAGAGGTGTTGCGCATCGCGCATGGAAGGTCCAGCTGCAGATGCTTCTTTGTCCAACTGTTTGATGATGAAATGCAACACCTTCTGCATGGACGTACTTTTCCTGTCGATACTGGCAAGCTTGGTGGCTGAACCGCTGGCCCGCATGGCCAGTTGGCCGAGCCTTGCGTGCGCCGAAGCTGCCACTCTATTTTCAAAGATGTGGTAGCCTGTTTTCGCTTCAATATCTGAGACGACAACTTTGATGCGGCTTTGCGTCAAATCAATCTCGAAGCCGAGTTGCATGGCCAAGAGCAGTGCTGGGGCCATGGCGCTCGAATACAGGTCAGCGCAAAAAGGCGACCCTAATAAGCCCCGTAGCACCTGTTTCGGCGAGAATCCAGGCTTAGATGGTTTTTTGTCGGTTTTTTTGTCGTCACTGTCATTCACCCCAGCGTCTTCCCACACGTATATGATGCCTTGGATAGCTGCACATTTATTGGCGACGTCTGTATCGACGTCTGTCTCGATGCTGCACACCTGCGACCAGACCGCAGCCAGCTTGGGAGCATGGTTGAAGGAGTAGCAACAAAGATCCGAACCAGACTCTGTTTTGATCTTTGGTAACGCCGTCACGCTCGTGACTGTGCTTTTGAGATGTTCATGGGCCAGTTTCAACCCAAAGGCCTTGATAATTTGACCATGGACTTCCTCTGAGATGTTCAAAGTCCTCTTCTTAGCATTCCCAGTTGGTTGGACTGCGACTAGGACGAGCCGAAGGGCCAGTGTATGCAACGGTTTGGCTTCTGAACTGGTGCCGTTCTGCAACCATTCGGGTATCAAACCAGAATCAGGCTTGCGGAACAGTGGCGTAACTGTGTTGCTGTCCTTGTGTACCCAAAGCTCGTACACTTCGCAGACACGAGCATGACTATCAAATTCGAGCGCCGACTCCCCGGCAGTGGTTGCGAGCTGTCCAGCAGCAGCTAGCTTTTCGTAAATCTCATTCATGACGGGCATTGAGGAAGTGCAACTTTGAAGTCGAAAGACGTAACAAGACGGAAGCAAAATTAAGGCTTGATCAATAATGGCAAAAAGAATGCTGGGTCCCTCTGCTCGAGAGTTGGCTGCTCACCTGCCGACGACTTCTAGGCGCCAGCCCGGTGTAGCCGCGGGGGAGTGCATGCAGGAGCCCACCATGATGCGAGCTTCTTGCAGCGGAAATGGTAAGGGGAATGTAACTAGTGGTTGCCTTCAGCGGTTCGTAGTCAACTAATCTGTAGGTAAGAGCGGTTCTCGCCAATGAATGAAGAGCGAAAGCCGCACGCAGCCACTCGGCGCACCCCTTTGAGCACTCGAGCGCTGCCTGGGGAACTGTTTGTAGGCAGGTGTCCATGGATTGCGGGACTGTGAGATTTATTAAAGAGATGCCCACAACTACCATTTAAACCCCAATACCCTTTTTCAATGCCGCACTGATCATGGCAAATAGCACGGGCCGGCCCGCTAAACCCGCCTAGTTAACACGAATTCAATGGCTGATGCTTTTCGCGCGCCACTCGTTTCAGCCAGGGCACATAGCTCATCTATACCTTAACCAGAGCTTATCTAACCCTAAGTAAGGTAAAA
>JARJPP010000563.1:0-47858 GCA_030782485.1 Beauveria brongniartii
CATTCGAGACCTCCTCCCCCCCCTTCCCCCGCCCGTCCCGCTTTGTTTAACGTGGTGGTTATTCTTATGCTAAATAAACAGTGCCCGCCTCATGGTTGTTAGTAACTGAAATAAGGAAGCATGCATCAAGCCTATTATTGCCTGCCGAGAAACTTTGGTCGCAGAGCACGCAGTCTTCCATGCAACGCTGGCGCAGATTACTAGTCTCCATTTCTTCTCATCCCAGCTTCCATCGTGTCTTCTACGCAAGCCCCTTCTCATAACATGGCCCCCCCCCCGCTTGGCCATCTGTGCATATCCAAGGTGTGGCGGCGGGCGGTCTCACTGCCTGCATTTCAGCCCCAGAACCGACGCCGGCGCATCGGCTATTCGGTGCGTGATAGGGCTACCCTGTTGTGGTGTACCGTGTACGGGAGGCTTTTCAGCAAGGGAAGGGGGGGAGCAGCGAGAAGCGAGTCGACTTTCAGCTCTCACGACTCACACTCTTAGGCTCCGTTTCTCACTGATTCACGCCAGAAACCCCCGATCTGCTTTCCATCTGTGAGCGGAACAATTCCGTCCTTTGAGATGGGCGCAGCTGGTGCTAGCGTCGGCCGATAGGCACCATCTGCCGTCGTCCCGTCGTGCGCTCTCCAAATTTTGAAACAACTGTGACATGGGATCCCGCGATGTCATCTTCTATCCGTTCCTCCCTTACTTTAGGAGACTTTACAATGCTACCAACTCGAAGCCGTGTACCAAGAAGTCGGTCTGTCGCCATGCAGGCGCCCGTGTTACCGCTCACTGTGTGCTGCGGGCGCGCGCGCGCGACCTCTACAGCGCCAGTGAATGCCATGGGTAGCAAGGTCAGTTCAAAAAGGAGAAAGGAAAAAAAAAAGTTCAAGGTCCAAGTATCAAGTGAAGAGTTGCTCACAAACAAAAATCAACGCTGATACGTGTCGCGATACTAAACAGGTTTCGCCGCCAAAGACAGCTTCTTTCACAGCCCCCGTGCAAAAAGGCGCCGCTTGGCAGAAGGCCCTTGTTTCCTCTTTTGCGCTCTTTGAAGCCCTTTTCACATCTGGAAACACGAGATTTGCTCTCTTACAAAGTACTGCATCCGGGTAGACGTCAGTTTGCCTGCGCTGAATGATTCACACATGAATCTGCGAGATATTACTTTAGCCGGCGTGGGCAGCAGCCTCTGCGTCTGGTCTTTTTCACTTCTTACCCTTCAACTACAAAGCTTCTTGGCCTCACTCGGTATCAGTTGCTCTCTTTTTGCTCTCAGTTGCTTTCTTCTTGCTCTCTTTTTGATATGCTTTTGCCAATATTGATATCTATCTCGAAATAGCTGGAGCATTGGAGACACGTCGCAAAAGTAGTATTACACAGAAAAGAAAAAAAAAAGAGAGAGAGAAGAAACCAACTCAACAACACATAACCAGAGAACAAAACAACCAAGTCATGTCATTTTTTGACAAGGGCGTTGATGGGGGCTTGCGAGCCGGAAGCTCCGATTCAAATGGCGATGCAACTCCGAGACCAAAATCTCCAATCGGTCAGGTCTTTTCACGAATTGGCCCTCTGTCTCCAAGCTTTCAATATCCTCGACTTGGTTCCAACGCCATCCACCATGGTGACGGCGGAGTTTTTTCACAACTGAATCTCCGCCGGATCTGGGAAAGTCCAACGCAGCAACATCAGCAACAGCAGCAGCAGCAGCAGCAACAGACGAGCACCATGCCAAATTTCGTGTCTCCCGACTCACCGAACAGCTTCAACCACGATTCCACGAGCACGCGCCGTAGGATGGCGGCTCCGCACGTGCAGGCTCGCGGCGCGTATGCCGGGCCAGACGTCCGCGACTCAGACGCCGGGCTGGATAGGCTGCGTCTGACAGAGTCGATGCGCCAGCACGTCCAGATATCCAATGACGTGCCCAAGAGTTGGCCTGGAAGCGCGCACTCCCACGACACACGTTCCGAGATGGCGTCTACCGCCCAATTCACTGCCGAGATGGCCTCGCAGCCGAGACATCTCTCCACCTGGTCTCCCTATGGCGCTCGAGCAGCTTACGACAACAACTCTGTGCTCGATGGCGGCATCGCGCCAACGTCGAGCCAATATTCGGCATATTTAGCCGCACCGCCACCTACCAGAGCCGACGCGGTACCCAACCCCCCGTTGCGTGCGCACTCCGAAACCGGCTTCAACGCCTCGACAGAGTTGTCAATGGCTCAGCGGCCCTTTACCTCGCAGCTCGGCCCTCCCATACCCATCCGGATGGGACGATCTCCAGGTAGTGCTCCCGAAAGCCGAATAGCCAGCGGCTCGGATCTGCACCAGCCTCCTGTGCCCTTTTATTTCCAGCCGCGCAGTCAGGGCTTCCTGCCCATGCAGGCCATAAGGCCCAGACAGGAGACGTTTTCATCGTCGTCTGGGAGCGTATCGACTTGGGCGCCGAGCGTCAGCGTCGCCAACCCGGTGCCGTCGACGCGCTTCTCGGACCGGTACCACGGGATGCACACCGAGTCCAACGCCAGCGCCGAGCACCTGGCGCCGGAGCAAAACACCAGCCTGTGGATCACCAACCTACCGCCCGACACGACGCACCACGAGCTGCTGGGCCAGATCCGCAACATTGGCCGCATATGGTGCAGCTTCATCAACGGGCCCGACGGCTGCAAGCACACGACGGCCGCGGCCAAGGTCGTCTTCTTCCACCCGTCCGCCGCCCGCCGTATGCTACAGTACGCCGCCGCCCCCGACGGTGGCCTGCACATCCGCGGCTTCCGCGCAAAGGTAACGCAGAACCGCATAAAAACGGGCGAGACGGTGCCGCGGGCCGGCGACGACTCTCGCGTTCTCATCGTTACCGGCGATGCCTACTTTGTCAACGAGGCCAGGCTGACCGAGTGGTTCGCCAACCTCTTTGTCTTTCAGGTTGACGAGGTCAGGCAGCTCATCGTGGACGAGGTGAATGGCCTGGCGGTCGTCGAATTCCGGTTTGGTAGCTTCCGCTGCCAGGCGCAGATGGGAAAGATTTCCCTCGAAAAGGAAAGGCCGCCGTGGTTTGAAAGGGCAGAGTTTGGTGAGGACCCGTGTGAGGTGGGCGAGACGTACTCGTCGCATGCTATTGCATCGCAGCGCATTGAAGAAGTGAAATGCTTGAGGCGGAAAAAAGCAGCAGAAGAGAGAAAAATGGCAGAAGAGAAAAGAAAAGTAGAAGTAGGAGAAGAAAAGTTGGCATTAGAAAGGCAGAGAAACTACAGATGTTAGAGATTGATTTACAAGATGCAAATTTTTGGATGGCACACTTTGACATTTAGGGCATACATAGACAGGACTAATATTGATCAGGGCACGAACCCAAAGCATGGGTCAATGTAATTAGAAATTGCAGAATCTGGTTTTGACATTAGACAAGACTTTCGAATGCCATCAATTAATCGTTGCATGGGTCAACTACTTGCCCGGACTGCCCAGTACGGGAAAAGCACCAATATTCAACGGCGCGTATAATCCTAAACGTGGCATAATCTCGACCGTTAAAGTACGATACACCCTCATGCAGGCTTCCAACGTGCTTTAGCACGGAGAACGGTCGCAACCGGTGGCCAACATCACCGGTCGAAGGGTAGTATCCGTGGGTATTGGCAGTAGAAATATGTCATGTAACACTGGACTAAAAGTCTCATTGACTTTAACCGCAATAGAACCATGCGCTCAAACGGACATACTTGCTTGTTTCAGTATATCTTTCTAGTTACATCTGACAGGTTACAAGGCCACACGGCGATACTTTCGAGCGGGTGTGGAATCCAAGTCTGAAGGAGCAGCAACCCAGACTTACAGAAAGGTCAGATTTTGCAACCCAGACTGCACAGAAAAGTCAGACTTTGCAACCCAGACTGCACAGAAAAGTCAGACTTTGCAACCCAGACTGCACAGAAAAGTCAGACTTTGCATGAAAACAAAAATCCTACATTCAATACCATGGCAGGTGCTGGGCTGTATTCCTGCAAAAGGAAATCTTTACAGAGTTCAAGGGCGTCGAGACCTCTGCGGGTTTGATTCGCAATCCACCTACGAACAAGCCTCAAAAGCTAGATTGTAGTAGGTACGACAGACTTGTCGCTATCAGTGGCTTTCATCTGGAAAAACAAAATTGGAATCCAAAAGTGAAAAAATGCATTGATCAAGTGGGTCGATGCATTCTTTTTGACCTTTGATCACATATCGTGGCTGGGATACAAATGGTCTCGCAGCCATCAACAAAGGCGCAATTCTCATCATGATGTCATGTTATACATTGTACTTGGCCACATAACCGTATTTTTGAATACTCCTGTTTGTCTAGAACCGAGAGTATGCGGTTTTTGCCGTACGAATGCGAAAAGGTGATTCCATGGCGCTGGCGAGGAAGGAAGGGGTGGCTGATGTCAGGAGGGAAGGCACAATGTCAATAGCTGGTGAGCACAGGGTCTTGAATTGGTCAAGGCACATGATTAGTGAATGATGATAAAGTGGTATTACAAGTATTGTGTACAGAAATCTCCATCAGTCGGTGTATGCTGATGCAGCACTACAATCCAGATACCTTGGTACTATCATTCCCATGAGCGTATGATTGTACCTCCGTGCAGAAAGAATTGTCCCCCCCTTGCGGTAGAATGACGTCCCGTGTACCCAATCAGTCAGAATTAGTAGTGTTGTTTCAAATAGAATCCGAATGTTTTCATGCCATGTCCCTCATGACGATGTCATTGTCCGCGTCAGTACAGTGGCAGGGCTCCCAGTCCATTTCTTCAGGCTCCTCAGCGTCTGTTGAAGCGTCAAGCATTTCAATGTCAGTGGAAACCATGGTTTCCGCAGCGACGTCGCAGTCGGTCGCTGCTTCCCCCATGCTGGCGTCTTGTCGCCCATACTCGGGCCGCCAGTCCATGCTGCCATCGGGGGTTGGAATGGGGTCGTGTGCCGTGCAGAGAAGCGACAGACACATGTCGTCCTCGTCATCCCAGCTAAAATACTCGTCATCCCAGATGGAATCTAACTCCGATGCACTTTCCTCAGCCCATACGAGGTCAGATTGATACTCTTGCCTAGGATCGGCCCATTGCTCTGTCATGGCGTCGGGGTCGGACCTGCGCCAAGTATAGTTGGAAGTCTCAAACCACATCGCTTAAATCTTGGATATCAGAAATGTGTGAGTGTGCAAGTAGTTTGTGATTGTTGGAAATTCGGATTTCTCCATACAATCATCGGGGTACGATAGCATTTTATACACCTCATCGCTTTTTTTGAATTCACATTATACGCTTCCATGGTAGAATTTTGACTCTCTCGACTGTAGTCGCGCCTCTCTCGGAGCCAAAGTCGAAGCCACGAAACCTACTTCATACACTGGCTACGAAATCTTGCCATGTTGGATACTTCGATGACGCAAAGGGCTTGCTCGATTAAGTTGTTGCAAAGTACGCCATCAAACGTTGTTAGTCCTGGTTATATATAAACGAGACGGTCCGGCCAAATATCGACGTGCCCGACAACATACGACAACCATTTCCTGTCGAGCTGAAAGCCTCTGGCTATTTACAGACAAGAATAGGATTACTTCTTCTTTGCCTCTTGGCTCCATCAACAACCTACACATTCGCATTGCCCAAGTCCGGCTTTGGTAGCACCGACACCCTCACCACTCTTTGCTCCGATCTTGGTTGACCAACATGTCTCCCAGTGTTATCGGTGAGGCGCAGAGGGAGGCCATAATAACTGCTCTGGAACGGCAGAGACAACATGGTACCCTGATACCTGACCAGACTGGTTTCACGGCTGCGTACGATACAATTATGAATGCAGTTCCGGAGGCCCACAAGCGTGAAGCTGGTAGAGAGATACTGAAAACTATATGGGAGCACAACAACAACAATAACCAAAGCCATCCCACCTTTAAGGCCTGGCTCGAACGAAACGATCTCCGGACGTTGTTTGTCTTCAACGAGCCGGGCCAGGAGCATCGCTATGAACCGATCGTTCGAGAACTCCAGGCCAAAGAGGCCGAGAGACAAGATGCATTGCTGGAGTTCATGACTTACATCGAAAGCGAGCTACAGATCTACGGTCAAATGACACCCGACGCTGCAACATTCTCCAAAAAGCACCCCACAAGCGTGAACCGTCTCGTGGAAGCCACTCTCAGGGCCCAATTAGACTTCGAGGAGATTCGGCAATTTAATGAAAGACGCCAGTTCCTGAGCCATGGTGGAGATATAACGTCCCGAGGCAATGACGAACCGTTGTTTTTAACCGACATCCCCCACACGATGCCCTTGACGCCTCCAATGCAGGTCCAGGTCCAAAACCAGCTTCAAGGCATGTCCTACTACTGCGGTCGGCACGCCGGTACATACATCTTTCGCTTGGATCAGTCCAACACTGTGGGTGATGAGAAGCAAGGCGACTTCAAATTTTGCGGCGTTGTTCCACGCAATCGAGCGGATCATGTCGCGCGACTCAAAGTAATCCGCGGACGTGTGCTTCACATACTCGTTGCCGCATGTTCGTATTTCGCTGGCCATGCCGGTGTCAGCGGTGAAAAGTCGGTAATCGACATGCGGGCGCGCATGGACCAAGCGACTGATCAAGATCTCGAGTCCATATCTCGGTACGGGAGAATCTACTTTGAACAAGAACGCATGGTTCAAGATGTCCAGGAGGCGTTCCGCGGCAGTCCAGTCCTCAGCGAATTTGTCTATTTGATGGTCACATACGATGTGACGCCAGAGGAGATCAAAGAAGGGCAGCGGCTGGTGGAGTTGATCTGCCGGGTCGCCAAATGTACCAAGGCTGAGATGGTGAATCAGGAGAAATTGTATTTGGCAGAAGCTGCCTGGTATTGTCTGAGAGTCAGGGTCGACTTGAGCAATTGCCTCGTGTTCCACGACAACGAAGTCGAGCGCCTGACAGGAGTCCCTCTGGTAAGTGACATGACGAAAGTTGTCCCCACGCTGCGGTTCGGCGGACCGGCCGCACCTTTTTCCGGCGATGCGAATCCCTGAAGCCAGAACCCGAAGCTAACATTTTCGCAGGACATCCACGACTACTTTTCTGGCGAGGAATTCGCCATTGACCCGAATCATCCTGAGGCGCAGTATCGGATAACGGATAAGGTTTGGAAGAAGCTCAACAGCGACTATCTATTCGGGCGATCGCTCCATCGGCGTTGGACAAAGGAACATCCCGACGCATCTATCTTCGCCGACCTAAACATACCCAAACCAGACACCCCCTTATTAGAGCGCGCCTTCCTGACCAATTACGACCCCCAGCCTTGGTCATCACGCCCAACCACTGAGCCGACCGAGGAGCAGCCACTGCCCGTCAAGCGCGGACGCGGAAGACCTAAGGGTTCTAAGAATAAGCCAAAGCCTCCTGGTTGGGTTCGTAAGCCGAGAGCCTCTGGTGTCAAGAGAAAGCGACAGAACCAGTCACCTTCCACAGCTCGTAATGGCTCCGCCATGGACCATCGCGCGGCTATTCAGCCGTCTCTCGCTGCTGCCGGTCATAACCTCCACCATCAAGCCGGCCCCTCTGACGTCGACAACGCTCCTCCGCCCGTTCAGCACGACACCGATCCCACTTGCACGGAAAGCGGTGCCACCCATTGGTGGCAAATCTAAGGCGTCTTCCGCGACGCCGAAGCGCAAGGCCAAGGGCAAGCAGACAGGCCTGACGGAGAGCGGGCGCAAGGTGCGCACGCTCAAGCAAAACATGTTTTCGCCGGCACCGCCGCCGCTGCGCATGGGTCGCCAGCGGCACCTCCGCCACTGGACGATTCACCGCGCGTGGCAGCTGTTTCGCCGGCAGCAGCACGAGGCGCAGCACAAGGAGCGCAGCCGCATGCAGGCGGGTATGTGGAACGCTTGCGAGGCGCTGCGGACAGTGAATGGGCCGGGTGATCGTGGTGAGGGGTATTTGTATCGTGTGGCGATGGACAAGGAGGGCCTGTGGGATGGGCATGCGATTCCAATTGAGTATACGCGTATGCAGACGGAGACGCCGGCGGTGGAGGCGTGGAACCATGAGTGGAAGCGATGATTTGGAAGCGGTATTGATGGACATGGATTGGTATGGAAAGCGAGAAATGATATGGAAAACGGTATCAGATTGTATAATAAAAAAGGGTGGTCACGAGCTACAGGAAGTCCTGCCAGCGTGTGCTGATTAAGTTTACGGTGTATTAGTAGTATTGAGGAGAGTGTTTCTTTTTTTTCCATAGTTTTTTCAATCTTGGTCAAAATTGTCCTTGGTAAATCAAGTCTTAGCTGTGAGTAATTTGGTGCAAGTATTGAAAAAGCATTGAGCTTGAGTGCTTTCAGTTTGAGATGTTCAGTCTCGCAACAAACCAACCCAAGTAGTCAGCCCAGCATCAAAGCAAAGGAAGACGAGACAAAAACATTCTTTTTTTCTCCATAAAAGTCAAATGTGCTAAATTAGTTTTAGAGAGGTAATAGGTAGGTAGAAAGCCAGAGACAAATTTTGATTATATAAAACAGAAGAATGGACATGTCAGGGTCGTGTGTTTTTTCCCCCAGGTCATAGTCATGTCCTTGGTTTCGTGGCGTCTGTCTGCCCAAGTGATGCAGATTGTGCGAGGCCTCTGCCGCGCAGGGCTATACGCGGCTTTTTGAAGAAACCCTGGCTCAGGCATGCGTCTTCTGATGTGTATACTCGCGGGGTTGTATGCTCTTGTGGGTGTATTACTCGTGAATGGTTGTGTGTATGAGGTGAGGCAGTACAGTCTGTGCGCATGATCCTCGCTGAGATGAGAAAGGCGGGGGAGGTAACAAGGTAGGGCTGGACTACAATACGACGCAGCAGCCGCTGCCCTCGCCATTTTCAAATGTCAACAGGGCGGCGCGGGTGGCGGCTTCGAATACGTCGTCGACACCTTCGCCACTAAGGCTGGAGCACTCGAGATAGCGCTTGGCGCCAACTTCGCGGGCGACGGACTCGCCGTCGTGTGTGGTGACGAAGCGCAGGGACTTTTTGCGCATCTCTTCAATGGCAACGGGGTCTTCGCGCAGGTCCTTTTTGAGTCCGACGAGAATTATAGGGACGCCGGGACAGAGATCCATGACTTCTGTGATCCACTGCGAGAAGAGGTCCGTTAGCAAAAGAAAGAAACCAAGAAAAAGTAATCAGCCGACGACGCTGGGTTAGGGGAGGGCGACTCGGGAGCCACGGAGTCGAGGTTGCATACTTTGTTCTTGACGTTGTCGAGCGAATCGGGTGTGTCGACGGAGAAGCCAATGAGAATAACATGGGCCTTGGCATATGCTAGAGGGCGCAGTCGCTCGTAATCTTCTTGGCCGGCGGTATCCCAGAGGGCGAGCTGGACAGACTTGCCGTCTACGCGGCAGTCGGTGACGTAATTCTCAAAGACGGTCGGGATCTTGGTCGTTGGGTCAGTAATAGAGTCCGAGGGCGAGGGATGGGAAGCTCACATAATTCTACATTGGGTCAGCATGGTACGATAGACGAGGGAGAGGTGTAGATTGGACGACTCACAGTTGGGAAGAAGCCCAGGGTAAAGACGCTCAGCAGACTGGTTTTGCCGCAGGCACCGTCACCGACAATAACAAGCTTTCTAGCACGAGGGTTAGCATGGGGAGGGATAGATTCCGAGTAGAGCAGGAAGAGACTGATTGCCGGCAGCCCGACGAGGAAATGCTTGCCTTCTTATAACATTTTGGGGGTTGGCGGCGGCCATGGTGGCGGTCTGTGAGGGTATTTCGTCGGCGGTGACGGGGCAGAAAACAAGGCCAGCGAGTGATCGGCTGTCGTCGGAAGAGCCCAAGCAAGCTGCAGGTCTAGAGACAGGGTAATATAAGGTGACAGAAGACAAATATGCGCCTTGTTCAGATCTGTAAGAGGGCGAGCGAGAGGGTTCGTCAATGAGCCAGAGTCGAGGCGCAGTCGGTCAGCGAAGAATTGGCGTCTGGATGGTGGAATTACGGCAACGAGGTCAAAAGTACAGAAAGAGGACGGCGAGGAGTAGAAGAGGTAGAAGGAGAAGGAAGAAAAGCGCCAGACGGCGGCCGAGAGTGCTGATTAATTAAGGCTGCGTCCGTCCCAAGGCTGGGGTGAGATGCTTGGATGGGTGACGAGCCCAATTGACCGCTAGGTGCTAGTGGTAGAGCGTAGCAGTATAGCAGTAGATACGTGAATAGGGCGCAGAGAGATAGCTACTCAGACAAGGTAACTAGGGATGCAGGTATCGGCTGGTAGACGACGGGTGGCAATAGGAATACACAAGAAGACGGTAGGCGTGTCTGGTGCCGTTTGCGACGGCTTGGGCGTGGGTGGGATGAGAAGCTGGAGGATGGCTGGCGTCTCGGCGATTGGACCGAGGAGAGAGGACCAAGGAGAGAGCGAGTAGAGGATAAAAGACGGGCACGGGGAGCAATAAGTATCGAAGCGAAACGGATGGGCAAGACGATTAATGTTGTCCGTTGAAGGATGGATTTAGAAAAAAGGATAGGAATACGAGGTTTTGGAGGCGTCGCTGGAGATGGGGGTTGAGGTAAATCAGATGGTAAGAACAGGCCAGGCAAGGCAAAAACTGTGGCAGCAAATGTTAACCTTGGGAAATAGGTAGGTACCTACCTACGTTGGAGGCGTAGGTACAACCGGCAAGCGGATTTACAGTGGGTAAAGGCGGTCTTTGGCGTGAAATGTCGGCCTTGCAGGGCAAAGTTTGGACGTCTCGATGGCGGATGGGCGCTGAAAAACAGTGGGGGGATACCTGAGGAAATATGGAGGTAGTAACTGATTTCAGCGGTGGGAGCTGGTTGGCCTAGCCGCTTGTGGGATAGCGACGATTACTAAGTTTTTTCCTACAGTGTGCCTGGTGGTTGGGCAGCTATTTACAATGTGCCAGGGAACTTGCGTCAGGGGTTTTTCTTTCGTTCTTTTTTAGCGCTCCATTTTACTTGTACCTACCTAGGTAGGGGCCTTTCAGGCACAATACCGCTGTAACCGGCCTGATTTGTAGAATACCTAGGTACCTACCTGTTACCTAGGTAGGTAGTGGCCCTCTGCTGCGCCGTCTTGCGCCGTCTTGCACTTGTCTCATTAGTTACTTGTCACTTTAACCAACCGTCGTCAATCACCCAAACCACCTTCGGTTCCCACTCTATCATCCACGATACGAGCGGCCACCAACGTCCAACCCAATGAACATTCCCATCTTCGACAGGGTATTATTATCATTCGCAATATTTGGCGAAAAATATGTCTGCATTAGTTCTTAGCGCCGGCCCTCCACTACGCGCGATCCGCTTGCTTCTCCGCAACTGGCGAACTTGCAGGTACCTGGAGAGTTGCAGACAGGAGACGTTAGCACCGTGCGACTGGCCGCCCGTCGTTTCCAATATCTTAGTACTTTCCCATGCACTCTCGACCTCTATGTACCACCCCTATCCATCATGCAAAACTCCTGCTCAGGTGCAACTTGCTGCTTGGCGCAACTTGGCACCGCTTGTCCTGCCTGTCCTGACTCCTCATGCTCCCATGTGGTGGGGATTAGACTTTTACCCTCTAATAATAAGTAACCCTGCCAAACCCATCTTGCGAACTTTCCCCATCTTCCACATCCGACAGTGAGTGATTAAATTTAGAAACGAGCGACATAGAACCGGAGCCTCTGATCAATGGACAATCCTCCATGCCATTGTTCGCCGCCGGGTGGGTACTTCGATCGCAATGCAACACAGATCGCAGCCTCGTCAGAGGCTTGAAGCCATAACTAGTCATCAAGCATGCTAGTCAACGGCTGATACGAGAACGAGGCTGCTCATAGTCGTATAAAAAAAGCATCAACCTCGTCTGCAGAGGCTGCCTGTAACCTGCATCCAACGCAGGTCACCGGCGAGCCCAGGAGCCGAAATCAAACCGAGGCGTCTGTAGCAGCTGGTGGTTGAGCTGTCGATCCAGGAGCGAACCATAAACACGAGGCCAGCAATTGCTAGCTCATCAGTGACTGAGAGCTGGCAACCCTCGGGCCTCAATGTCAGCCATCAGCCGCGCCGTACAGGTCAGCCATCGCGGTTGTTGTTAATGTAACTACTGATATTACCACCGCCAATATAACGACGGCCGTGACGTCGTGGCACGTAGCCCAACTCAAGGTTGATACAGCTTGGCTGCGTGTCTGGGGAATTTGCGGCAGCGCGTTGAAACCGATATCGTGATTAACACGAGTGGACAAGATCAATGGCCAGACATATATCGAAATAGACATCCCTTATTATATCTCTCGTTCTTTGGTGTGCGTCTCCCTTGTGTACTTTGTCTCTCGCCTGTTTGCTTGTAAACGTGTCACGGCTGTTGTTTGACAGCAAACAGCATGATGAAGCGGACGTTGTGCCGGATTGGGAAATATGAGCCCTGGCGGCAGAATCTCTTTTCTCTTTCTTTCTGTCATAGTATTGTTGCCCAAGAGTGTGAAATTTGTGACATTGGGGACGAGATGTGTGTATTTGCGAGCTGAAGATATTACCTGTGAACATCGACAAGCTGCGAGATTGCTCAAGCCGAAGAGGGCAACCAACTGCTTAACTACAGCCACAACAGAAAAACAAGGCACCTTGAGGGGTCCTCGAGTCCAGTGGCCCGTAGTTCATGGATGGGCAACAGGTCACGTGGCGACATCCATAAACTTTGGCGCCCCACTTCTACAGTTGACAGACAGGTACAGAAAATCTGGCCAGCGATATGGCAGACAAGCGGCTGTGTGATTCGCGCAAGATGATTTCTGTAATTGTACGCTTCCCAGAACTTGTATCAAGATACTCTTTGATACAACGCTTGCCGGCTTCTTTCTAACGGCAGGCTAGCCCCACTGCAAAAGCCTGCCATGGACTGACAAGCGTCAACCCCAAAAAACAGTTGCACCTATTCTCCAGCCTTCTAGCGCCGCCCACGTTCTTGCATGTACCTTTTGGCCGCATCACTACCTATTCGTGACTTTGCTTGCAATCCCTAGTTTGCGCCTGCACAATGCCCATCAAAGCATCCCATCCTAGACCCGTGTAAATGCCCCCGTGCTGCTGATTCAATGTCATGACCAAATTAATGTCCAAATATTCTTTCATCTCTCGGCCGCGTCCCACCCCCTCACCCCAGCCATTGGCGTCATCGCTGACCTAATAACCCTGACGCCGGGCCGTCAGTGCCTCAGTTTCGGGAGGGGACCCGCGACCTGATCCTGGGCAAGCAAAGCATCCACCACCACCACATCCCAAGGCCACCTCCAACCAAGCAACGTTCTACCCACCAACCCAACGTTCGCTCACCTGCCGCCGGCCGAAAAAAATAGCCCGTCATCCTTTAGAGCGCCCCTCTCTCGACGTGCGCGCGTCATTCTTAGACATCCATCCGTATCTCACTATCCCCTCTCGCCATTTTTCCCTAGACAACCCGCGCCTCCGCCTGTCCCTCCTCCGCGGCACACATCGCTCTTGATGAGCTCGGCGCCGCCGCTCGACTGGTAGACCGTCCTACGATGCCGGCCAACACCAACAAACCGGCGGCTCCCTCTCCGGCATCGCCCAGAAACACCTCCAAGTACACAAATAAGGATGGCTCCAAGTTTATCACCGTCCCCAAGGGCTACGCCGACTCGTCTTCTTCTCAGCCCGCTACGCCAACGCTGTCTGCGACAAACGACCACCAATTTGCCGCTCAGTCCCAATCTGCGGCTTCCGCTGCCGCCGACCGCGACGACGACAATGCCTCGACCGCAGCTCCGTCCGTTAATCGCAAAAAGCAGAAGCGAAGGCAAAAGGCCGCTGCAAAGGCTGCTGCCGAAAATGCTCTCAACGGACACGGCCCGGCCGCACAGAGTCACGTCCACAGCCACGCCCACGCCCATGCTCACGCTTATGGACATGCTCATGCTCATGCTTATCGCGCCAGCATCTCCATTCCTCTGCCGCCCCCTCCGCAGGACGCTGACCTTGTCGCGACCGACGATGATGACGACGAGGCTCCCTACCCCCCGCCAGGCCGCCCGCATCAGCACAATGGCGAGCCGTCCAAGTCTAAGAAGAATCGCAAGAAGAAAAAGAAGCATGCTGCCCCCGAAGCTGACGATGACCTCTTGTCCCTACCGCCGCCGCCCGCCGAACCAACGCGTCGACACACAATGTCCAGAGATAAGATATGGAGTACCAGCAATCACGAGGAGCGCGAACGAATCAAAGAGTTCTGGCTCGGACTCGGCGAGGAGGAGCGAAAATCTCTTGTCAAGGTCGAGAAGGACGCTGTGCTGCGCAAGATGAAGGAGCAGCAAAAGCACACCTGCAGCTGCACCGTCTGTGGCCGCAAACGCAACGCCATCGAGGAGGAGCTTGAAGGTCTTTACGACGCTTACTATCTCGAGCTCGAGCAGTTTGCCAACCAAGGCGAGGGCCCCCCCATGCTGCCCCCGCCTCGTGACTTTCCCATACGACCACCCCGCGGCCTGCCTACGAGCTACGCACCGCATCCACCCTCTCGAGGACGAATAGTGGAACACGTGGCCGACGACGAAGATGAGGAAGAGGACATTGAAGAGGTGTATAGTGAAGAGGATCTGGATGACGACGAATATAGTGACGAAGACCCTCCCGAAGCCTTTCACAGTACGCACGATCGTGACGTCGCCGATTTTCTTACATTTGGCAACAGTCTTCAAGTCAAGGGTACGCAGCTCCTAGATACACTCTTGCGCACATATGGTAACCTGGAACTAGGCGGCATCCTCACCGTGGCTGATGACCTACTGAAGAATGACGGCAAGCGCTTCATCGAGATGATGGAGCAACTCGCCGAGCGCCGCATGGCGCGCGAGGAGGATGCTAGGGAGCAATTTCCCCGCGGCTTTGCGCACCCCAACGGCGCCCCATACTCTACTCCTCACAATCATCCTCCTCCCGAAGAGGAAGAGTACGAAGACGAGGAGGACGAGGAGGAGGATTACGTGGACAGCCAAGAGGAAGAGTATGAGGACGAAGAGGTATATTCCAGTTCTTCTGCCATGGCGTCTGCGTACCATACTGAGCACAGTCTTCAGGACCAAATGACCGAGGCGCAGCGAATGGAAGAAGGACGTCGCATGTTTCAAATATTTGCAGCTCGCATGTTTGAGCAGCGCGTGTTATCTGCGTACAAGGAAAAAGTAGCCAAAGAACGTCAACAGAAGCTGCTCGAGGAACTGGAGGAAGAAAGCCGACAAGAACACGAGCAAAAGGCTAAAAGGGCCAAGAATGCGCAAAAGAAAAAGGACAAGGCCGCTCAACGAAAACAAGCTCTGGCCGAGGACAAGGCTCGCAAGGAGGCCGAAAAGGCTGCCGAGGACGCTGCTCGCATAGAAGCGGAGCAAAATCGCGTGGCTCAGCAGAAGCAAAAGGCCGACGAGAAGCGTCGTCTCAAGGAAGCTCAACGAAAGGCAGAAGAAGAAGCCCGTCTTAAGAAAGAGGCTGAACGACTGCGAAAGCTTCACGAGCAAAAGGAGAAGCAAGCTGAGCAGGAACGTAAAGCGCGCGAGGCCAAGGAGCGCGAGAAAAAGGCCAAGGAAGAGCAGCGCCTAAAAGATAAGGAGGCACGCGAGCAAAGGGAGCGTGAAGCGCAGGAGCGCAAGGAGAAACAGGAACGCGATAAAAAGGACAAGGAAGCGAGAGCAGCAAGGGCGCAAAAAGAGGCACAAGAGGCAAATGAAGCCAAGGCCAGAGCAAAGGCTGCCTCTGTCGCCGCTGGGCTGGTGCCTTCGCAGATTCAGCTGGCCAAGCGCGTACATCCACAACAACAAACCGCCACCGCACCTGCGACGGCCGTCTTGCCTCACCATCCGCCGAACCCGGCCAATTTTGCGTCACCAAAGGTGCCCGTCGCGACGCCCGTGCTGCCCAAGTCTGCGGTGCCGACACCTGTACGCCCACGAGCCCCATCCCAGCAGCACGACGCTACCTTTTCGACAGCGTCCCCTAGTCTGTCGCCGCGATCTAGCAGTGTCGTTCACATGAGTCCCGGGAGCATTGGCCAGGAGCGCAAATTGAGTTTCGGTGCCACCCCTGGTTTGCCCTACTCTGTCTCGCCCCCAGGTATGCCGCCCACTCCATCGCTGCTGTCTGCCGCTTTTCACGGAAACCCTATTGGTATGCAGCCGCCTCCAGGACTGCAGCACCACGTACCACCTGCATTCCCGTCACGTCTTGCTACCGAACCTGTGTTCCCTGGCTTCCGGTCCAGCCCCAGCGCCATGATGATGGCACCACCTGGTATCAACGGACCAGCTGGTCGCGGCATGCCTTCGGGCGGCCCGATTGGACCCCCCGGATTCCACCAACCTATCTGTGACCAATTCCCTATGAGCCAAGGATTCAACGGCATGCCCAAGGACACGCCCCCGCCGACGCACACCCGCCAAGGTTCCGGCGCATACGACGCCATTGGCAGTGCCGCCATGCCCATTGGACGACCAGCCCCGATAGGACGACCTGGAAGCACATCCCGCGGACGTCGCAACGACGGCGAGGATGAGACTAAGCATCTCGGCAGCAGTGTACTCGTAGAGGACGACGAACCCCTCGGACCGGACCTCAACCCAGGCAGTCTCCGCACGCAGCCGCCTGGCCCGCGCCCATCCGCCTTTGCACCAAACCCATTTCTGGATACTGGTTTCCCGCGCGGCGGCCACAACCTCTGGGCACCCACACCCGCGTCGGCTAATGGCCAGCATTTTCCTCCTCCCGGCTTCGGCAACCCCGGCTGGGGAGCGCCTCCACCCGGCATGTCCCCTGGCGGCTTCAGCGTCGGTTCGCCCGGTGGCGGCATGCGTAGCCTCTCGCAGGCGTCACGCCCCATTGCGATTCGGCAGATGCTGTGCAACGCGTGCAAGGCGCTCGCGGGCACCAGCGGCGACGGCGTGGGCGATGGCAGCGGCTTCGTCGACCTCCACGCCCTCCGCAGCCACATTGAGAGCCAGTGCAACGACCCGACCATTACCGCGCAGGACCTGCTCAACCTATGCGACACCGAGGGCAGCGCGTCCAACGGCGGCGGTACGTTTGACGTGGTCAAGCGCGACAATGCTGCGCATGCCATCCGCTGGGTGCCCGACATCACCATGCTCGACAGCCTCCTCGGCAGCAACGGCCTGCCCGGCGGCGGCCCTGTGTTTCGGCAGCCCGTCGGGGCGCCCGGCGAGATTGGCAGCCCCCTCATGGGCTTCTCGTCCGCGTCGATGCGGGGTCTGTAGAATACGCCTCGGGTCGTCGAAGTCGGCAGCGGCAACGGCAACAGCAGCAGCGACGCGACCATCAGCAGCAGCGACAAGAGTCCCAGCCCGTCGCGCCGGCCAAACTTGCTCCAGCGACTCGGTCTTTTGGAAGAACATGCCGAAACTTGAGCTTTGAGGCCTCGCTTCGCTCGAGGAGTGGACGTCGGAGGGTTATTGGCTCCTGGCCTCGCCCAAAGCGCAGCCTCGTGCGGGAAAAGATTGGCAGGGTTGCAGAGACGTCGGTCGGCCTTGCTGGCTCGGATGGACATATGGGATCAAGGATAGAGAGAATGTTTTGCTCGCTCGCTTACAGGCTTGTCGCGTGCGACTCTTTGAACAGTTCTTTCTGTTCTTGATCTTTGGTCTTGATCTTCTCTTTTTAGACTGTTGATATACATGGCATTCTAGGTAGTCGGTGCTGTTTTCTTGTCTGATCTCTTTAAATACTCACTTGCATTGACTCTTGTGCGCGTTCTCGGTCGGTTCTTTGCCCGCTTTTCTCGTTGCTACCCGCTGTCGTCCGTGTAGATGTGACCTATACGCATAATGAATGAATAGACAGCATGGCGAGTGGTGCGCAGAACGATTTCTTCTTTTTATGCAATGTGAAAAAAAAAAAAAATAGACATGGTATTTAGAATCGCTGTCCCCTCTCGCGGCTAGTCCAAATGATAACGAGTCAACACCCGTCATGAACAAAATCAGCAAGCCTTTTCCTTGTCCTTGTCCAGGAGTACATGGCCAGTGTGTCTTCTACATTTCTGTTATTACGCCTCTGTTCCTTGCGACTAACATCAAACTCCGGAATAATAAATGGCATGATAATCAACGAGCGACGGATCGCGCTTAGTGAGGCTGGCCGTCGCCAAAGGGGTTGACGCTGCTACCCTGCGTCTGGTACTCGGTGTGCTGCTGCTGCTGCTGGGCCATGAGTGGCGCACGCACCTCCTCGGCGCGCTTCTTCTTGGTGGCGGCGCGGGCGAGGGCGGTGGCTTCGACGCGGGCATTCAGTTTCTTCTGGGCGCGGCTCTCGGCGCAACTCATAAAGATGAGGAAGCTGATGCCGCCGACGAGGATGACGGAAAAGACAATGGCGCAAATGATGCCGCCGATGTCAAGTTTGTCAACCTTGGACATGCAGATATCTTTGCCGTTGGGGTCTTCGGTGCAGAGCCAGCCGGAGCGGCAGGACTTGGCAGTAACGGGACCCTGGCGACAGGGCTGCGAGGTGCCGGAGACGAAGCCGGGGCAGATTTTCTGAGTGTTGACTTCAGTGGTAAAGCAGTCGTCACCCTGTGCGTTTTCGCGAGCGGCGATGACGGGCAGTGGGAAGAGGGGCGCGGGGGTGATCATGATGGCCATGCGGCGGCGGAGGTCGTCGGCGGCAGCGTCAGCGGCGAGCTCCTGGCAGCGGGGGAGCGCGGCGGCGGCCTCCTCATAGGCTTCGGATTCGGAACACCCGGCTTCGCGGTAGCAGTCTTCAAGGGAGGAGATTGCGGACGCGGAGGAGAGCTGGGAGATGCAGTGGGAAAGGGCGAGGCGGGCGGCGCACTTAGAATGTAGGGCGATGGCGTCGTGGTGCTGGCGGAGGCAGTCGTCGGGGGTGGTGGACGAAGGAATAGCGGAGGCGGCCGCGCCGAGGGCGAAGGCGAGGGCTGCAAAGCGCATGGTGAGGGCGATGCTGATGCGAAAAGAGTGTGCGCTGGAAGCGTGGAAATGTATCGTGGGTTGCTCAAGAAGAAAGGAAGGGGATCAGCAGAGAAAGATGTCGATGATCTGCGGTTGGAGACCCGGGGCGAGCCGCTGGAGTAACGTAAAGGGGGGGGGGGGCGGTAATCAGAATAGCCAAAAGCCACAAGCGACGCCGAGGTGATGCGTCAAAGGAAGGAAGAAGAAAAGGAGGGAATGAATGGCAGTGAATGCAGCGCGAGGCGGTCAGGGCATGGAAATGGGGTGCTGACGAAAGAAGGAAAGACTGGTAAAAAGGGAGGCTCGAGGAGAAGGGACGTGAAAAGAAGGGGAAAAAAGGTTCGTGGCCAGGGGTCGCCGTTAGGGCGGCTGGGCTGTCAAGAGCCTTGCAGTGACAAGGCTGTACACACGGGACCAGACAGGCCCGCGACAAGAAACAGCCTTGGCGGAGGGTGGCTGGACGAGGTGAATTACTGCAAAAGGGGACAAGAGAAAAATCAAAGGGGCACTAGAAAGGCATATTTTGAAAGGATATGTATATGAGAATCATGGGCGGATTTTATTTGAACGAGAAAAAATGGTGTTGGGCAGCGATTGGGGACAAGTTGGGACGAGGCGATGTGGGCGGCTGGCGTGCAACTGTCTCGAGGCTGTCGTCAGCAAAAAGTACCTTTTTCTTTGTCTAAGGTCACTGCAGGTAATTAGCTGCGGGCAGGGGTGTGGCTGGGGTGGGCTCAAGGGCGAAGGGTGCTATTTTTAGGAGGACAGGACTCAGTCAAGATGTGCATAGTGCGCATCTGACGAAGATGCTGCTGACGATGGCAAGATAAGCGAGATTTATTTCTACGAATAATCTATGCAGAGGAATTGATCGCGAATGTGTTCAGAGCAGTGATTGTCAACGGGTACGTGCACCTAGTTGCGTTGGGGGCGGCGAGATGATGAACAAAGCATGCGCCACTGTGGCTGGTCCGCTGAAATGCAAGACTTGATGACGAGGAAACGAGGAAACGAGGGAGATAGAATCATATCCATGAGCAAAGCAAGAGGCAAGCAATCTCGCCACACGTCGAGCAAAGAGAGGGAAAAAAAAGAACAAGAAAAGAAGGTGGCTAAAAGAGTAATGTCGTCAGGGGACTATTGGCTAGAGTAAGCAGGGTGAGCTAATGTTGTCTAGTGCGGTGCAGAAGAGAAGTATCATCAATGCAATCAAGAGCAAGGCTTGTTCAAGATCAAATCGAGTTCAAGTTATGAAAGACGATACTGCATGTATCAGATCAACCCCGATACCATGCATAAAACATCTGATCAGCCCTACATACACGTCACCCTGCCATACGTGTGCCCACCGGCTACCGTATCCAGTAACTATAACTATGGGCTGAATCATGTTCATGCTTGGAAGTTGCAAGCTCCAACGTCATCGGCTGCCACACATGTTGGAACTCTATAATACCACTGCGACCCTTCCAACTTTTTTATCTTAGTTTAATCTCTGCATCCATTAGCATTCCACCATACTCATCTTATCAACAACATCATCAACAACAATAAACCATGCCTCTTGTACTCCCCAACCAAAACCCCAACGCTTCCACAAAGACGGAAGAGTGGCAGAATAAGCTAGTCGGCAAGACTATCAACGAGACGGAAACAAACGAGACGGTATGTTTTTATTTTATCAACAAGTGTGTGCATGGCGGGTTGGTGGCTAATGATGACCCGCCGGGGGGGGATAGAACTTTTGCAAACGTGATCTTCCGCAGGAAACGCGCGTTATTGAGCCTGGTACCATGGTAACGAAAGATTTCAGAGAGAATCGGCTAAACGTGCATGTGGAAAAGGATGGCGTCGTGACGCACGTCTACCATGGTTGATGATGATCGGAGAGCAAATGGTTCGGTTCGGGTGGGCGCTCGGCGGGCGATTCGTAACAGCGACGAGCGGGAAGGAGGTGCTGCATCACCGCGCGCATCAGAGAAATAGACAGATCCATCATCAAGAACTAAAATAAAATACAAGTTGCCCGATTTTTTCCCCTTTTCTTTTTCTTTTCTTGAAACAATAGAGATCCCAAACTGTTGCGTCGACCGTGATTCTGCTGTGACCCCGCCGCGGGGCACCTCGACTTTTCCCTCTAGCTACCCCTCCAATCATCACCCCGCCATCCAGCTTCTTTTCTACTTTCCATCACATTGACCGCCAAAATGTTTAAAAAAGAGTACGTTTTACCGTCATCCTTCTCTCTGTTACCCAGGTTCTCTTTACGCTCACCCGCTAACCTCCGTCTCAGCCTCCAAGCCGCCCCCAAGCAAAAGCTCAAGTCGTCTGTGCAGCGCTCCCTGCGCCAGGCGCTCCTGACCACCTACCCTCTGCTGACGCCTTACATCGACGAGGTGCTCCCGAAAAAGGCCTCGCTCTCCTCGATCAAGCTGCCCGACCGCAACACGCTCTTCGTCATCGACACGACGCCCGTCTTTTACCAGCAGGACACGGGCGATATCCTGCCGCACCTGCGTCTCGTACACCGCTTCCCGCAGTGCTTCCCCTCGGTGCGCATCGACCGCGGCGCGATCCGCTTCGTGCTGTCGGGCGCGACGCTGATGGCGCCGGGCCTGACGTCGGCGGGGGGCAGGCTGCCGGCCGAGGGCAGCCCAAAGGGGTTGGAGGAGGGGAAAGAGCTGGAGCAAAAGGTGGACGGGGACGGACGATGGAGCAGGGAGCTGGTAAAGGGGGAGCCGGTGGTGGTGATGGCCGAGGGAAAGGAGGAGGCGTGCGCGGTGGGCATCCTGGTGGAGGGTACGGCAGAGGTCAAGGCAAAGGGCAAGGGGCCGGTCGTGGAGGAGGCTCATTATCTGGGTGATGGGTTGTGGAACTTGGCTCTGGATTAGGCAAGACGTTGTGAACTTGGTTCTTGGGAAATTGATGAAGATGAACTTGCATTGTATATACATTTACGTGGCATGATATGGGGTTGAGGAGTTGGGGATACCACCAGCGGGGTGATATGAATGTTGAATTGAAGGGGCTCGAAGTGGGTTCCGGGTTACATGCATGGTGAGATGGCAAAAGTAAATAAGATTTATTGAAGCAATTGCAAGCTGATTTAGTGTACAGTTTGAGCATAAGCCGTATTCGAACATAGCCAATTCTCTCAAGCCATCAATCTTTCAGTCCATAAGTTTTTCAAGCCATCATTCCCCAAAGTCATCAGCAATCATAAGCAGCCCAGCTGCATTGAAGCCACGTCTAGCAAACCAAGCAAGTCATCAATCGTATCCATCATACATTAAGCAAACAATTCTCATCAGTCATTCTCCCCAGTCATAATCATTCACTGCTGCTCTGCCGCAGCATCATCCACCGTATCCTCTGCAAGCTGCTCTTCCTGCTGCATCATTTCCTGCTGGCTTCGGAAGAACATGTTGAGCACGTCGGGCACATCTGCCATCCAGTCAAAGTCCAGACACCCCGCCATGCGAAAGAACCGCAGCCACCACTCATGGTAGTCCACCTCTTCCGGCACGACCCTGATCGTCGCAGACACGTCAATCAGCGCCGCAAACTCGTCTGGAAACTCGGCCGTCAGCGCAGGCCACAGGTCGCGCGGCACCGCGAGCGCGTACAAGCACACGAGTTCCGCCGGCGGCAGCCTCCGCTGGAGCGCGTCGGGCGCGGCGCTGAGCACGCGCCACGCGCGGAAAATCTCCTCGGAGCGGTGCACAAAGTAGTGGTGGTCCATGGCGCCGTGCGTGTCCGGCCGGTGCGGGTTACGGTAGAAGACGCGGCGGGCCACGTAGCGACGGAAGCTGGCGACGAGGAGGGAGACTTCGCGGTGCATGCCCCAGTCGGCGGCCTGGCGCGCAGCGAGGGCCAGCTTGACGAGGTTGAGGCCCGGCTCGGCGCCGGAGAAGCCAGAGGGCGAGACGAGCGTCTCGAGGACGAGGGCGAAGATGGAGGCGTCGATGAGGGGGGAGAGCACCCAGCCGTGCGGAGGACGCTCGAGGTGCAGGAGAAGCTGCCAGTGGGGGTAGCGCAGGAGGAGGTGCACGGGGCAGAAGAATGTGCGGCCGCCGACGGTAAAGGGCTCGAAGCGGCTGCGGTTGTTAACGTGTGAAAGATGTGGAAGATGGGAAGAGAGGAAGGAGACGTACCCGCCGAGCCAGGAGCCATCGACGACGCGGGAGCCGGGAGAGCGAGGGAAGCGGTCCTGGTTGTGTTGGTCAGAGTTGGGAGAAGGAAGGAGAGGGAAGAACAGGTAATACATCACCGGGGAGCTCGTGCTCAATCTGCCCGCCGCCGCGCGCGGCCATGGCGTTGCGGTGAAACGGCGTAAACGGCAGCTGCGGGAACATTTCTGCGTCTGAAGCGCGCGGTTGATAGAGCGGCGGCGCGCCGGGCGTCGCCGGGGGGTTCGCTGCCGTCGGCACCGCAAAAAGCCCGTTGAACTCGTACGGCGGTGAGTCGGACGCGGGCACTCGACCGCTCGCATGCGGCGCAAAGACGGGCGGTGGTGGCGGCGCGGCGGTCTCTGAAGCTAGCGGGATGCCTGCTTCCAGAAACGCGGCGGCCGCTTCCTGCTGCGCTGCGTCGGAGTCGGCGGCGGCGGGAGGGGAGGCTCGAAACGGAGAAGCAGGGGCAGTGTCGACGGCGGCGGGGAGGGAGCGCCGCGGCGAGCTGCTGCCTTGGTCGGCGGTGACGGCGCGCGTGCTCGTCTGGGAAGAGCATGTGCTGACGACGGGCGCCGAGGCGGATGAGGGCAGAGAAATCGGTTCGGGCTTGACGGGTACGGTGGTGGTGGTGGTGGTGGGTTGGGAGGGAGCCAGGTCGGCGGGACGCGGAGACGCCGAGGGACGCGAGCGGGCGAGCAAGTTCCGGACAGTACGCCGGTTGAGGTACGGCATTGCGGCGGAAGAGCAGTTTGAAGAAGCGAGGAAAAGCTCGGCAACGGTTTCTTTTTTTGGGGGTTTATTGCTTTCGCAACAATGGCAGAAAAGAGGAAAGCTGAAGCGATGGGGAGTGAGATGTGGGAGCTTCGCAACGATGACCGGATTGAGAAGGAGAAGCGAACGCTGTGGCAGACTATTTATATCATGGTGACATGAAGAAGGGTGTTGTGACGAGGATTTGAATGATGCTTGTTTTCATTGCTATTGTGTGTGTATAGACGCTGCAGGTCGGGTATTGTAAAGGTCTTGATGGAGTCGAGAATGGTGACTTGAGAACCCATGAGAATGGGAGTTGTAAATCGCCCATTGTTGGACAAAGGCGCCGAGGTGGCTGGGGAAATAAAAGGTGAAGCTCACATCCACAGTCAAAGCTTTCCTCAACAATAGACCAACCCTAGGCCCCCTCCCATGAATACCGTAGGCGAAGCTGCTCTCTCCCTCTCACTTTCTCGTCAGACAGGGCCGCAGTACACCACCTGGCCTGTACCGTAATACCCCCTACCCTAACCAACCCTTACCGCGCCGCCGTTCCCATCAAGCTGCCATACTTGAGCGCGTTGAGCGTCGCCGCGTGGTGAGTGTTTGCCGGCGACACCGTCACCACCATGCCCGCCGTAGCCGCCTCGTCCGTGAACGCCTCCCGCAGCACCATGGTCAGCGGCGACGCGCGATACGGCACCCGTCGCCGCGGCGACCGCGTCGCCCACGCCCGCATCACCTCTTTGAGCGCCAGCAGGTCCGTATTGATCTGTCGCGCCTCGTGCTTTTCCGTTGGCGTCTGCGCCTTGGCCGTCGCCGTTGACATGATGGAGCTGTCTTGGTTGTACTCTGCGCCTGCCAAGTCGACAAATATCATCTTGCCACCCAAGCCGGCATCGCGGTACCGCTCATAAACGGACGCGACGACGGCCTCGGCCTCGGCTACACGCGCCTCGGCCGCCTCCTTTTCAGCCGTGACCTGATCGATGAGAGCCTGGTTGATGACGTAGTCTGGACGCGGGCGGTACGTGCCCCCAGGAGACCGCAGTACGGCCCGAGTCTGCTCCGCGACGGTAATGTCGGTGGCGCGCTTGCCCACGGGCACGAGCTCCGACTGGCGGTCAACGAGAGCGGCGCGCGCGGCGACGAGCTCCGCGTTGACGAGCTCGAGCGCCAGAACTGCGTGCGTGCGTGAGCTCTGATCGTGCACCGACGAGGTGCCGACGGCGCGACGGGCGAGCGCGCGGTGCAGCGCATTGCGCAGCTCGGAAAAGGTCCAGCACGGCTGCTGCGCGAGCGGCTGCACGCGGACCCTGCCGTCCGCGTGTGTTTCCGTCTCCCCGCGGATGTGCACCTTGCCGTCGGGTCCTTGGCGGATATGGCACCTGGTGCCGTCGTTGAGCAGATCAAACGCTGCTTTCTGACGGAGCTCAAACACGCTCAGCCCAATTGCCAATGGGCTTTGATCCTCCTCGACAGCGCCTCGCTCGGTGATTTTCGCAAAGAGCTGCTGCGCCGCCTCCAGACACAGTCCCGCTCCGGAACCGTCCCCGTCCTCGTCGTAGCCAATGACGGTGTGCGTCTTGCCGCTGCCCGAGTGCCCGTAGGCAAAGAAGCTGCAGCAGCCACCGGCGAGGACGCGCGGCACGGCGGGCAGCACGACGGTGGCGAAGACGGCGGCGTTGGAGGCGGTGCTGTCGAGGACGGCGTCAAAGCCAGACGCGCTCGTCCACGGTTTGTCCGAGGGGGAGAGGCGGCGGTGCACGGTGACAGCAAGGAGGGGTGATGAAGCGGCCGTGGTGGTGTGGTGGTCGACGCTGCCGGCGGCGGTCTCGGTTCCGACGAGCGGACGCCAGCGGACAAAGACGTTCATGAGGAAGGAGTGGGAAGGGGGCAGATGGATTGGGGTGGTGAGGACGGGAGATGGTGCAGGGAGCAAGTTTATAAGTGTTGGTGGAGAGGAGTTTATTCGGCTGCCTAATCATGGCAGGCAACCGTTTAATAACCAGGCAGAAATATGATATCCGTGTTTAATTAAAAACTATATCTTCTTTTTCAGACTCGTGTGTTCATTTACGTAATTTTCACTTCTGTTCGTGATGTCGTGGCGTTGCCCCATGTATAACTATGTTTACCACAAATGTAGTCGGCTTTCTGATCCTTGAGTCACTGCGATCTCGAGAAAATGAAAGACTTAGCCAAGGGTTCTGACTGAAATCGTCTCGTAATTCATTAAACGAGAGCATGTTATTTGCTAAGAGTAAATTTCACACCGCCTGGCTTGAACATATAATTGTCCAAATGCTTAGATTACCTCGGCACAGTTGCCCTCGCCGCCGTGTATGTCACATTCCGGATTTTCACTTTAACTTTTCAACTTCTGACCTCGAGAGGAGTCATGACTCCCAACTCTGGAAGATGAGCCCAAACTAACTCGGAACCTCATCTATTCCCAGCGACACAAACATGAAGCATGTCCTGCTTATAGCAGCTTATGGCAGTCCGGCTCTCTCCCAGCTACACGGCAACCTCCCAGATCTTCTCCAGCCCATCCTCCTCATCCCACTGCTCGCCCACCTCTTCAAACCCATACCTCTTCACCAGCTCTTCCGATGCCGCATTCCCCGGGCTGATCGACGCCCGCACCACCCTGATCCGCGCATCCCCCGCCGCCACGTCCAGCATGATGCGCAGCGCCGCCCGCGCGTGGCCCCGACGCCGCCACGCCGGGTCAATCGCGTAGCCCACCTCCACCATGCCGCTTCGGTCCGGCGGTCCGTGGAAACCCGCGCGGCCGACGACGACGCCGCCGCCGCCGTCCGTCTGCGCGTCCGCCACCAGCAGTCGGGTCACCCGGACGGCGTCGTCGGGGTCGGTGCGGATCTGCGCGGCGCGGCGATTCCACACCCCGAGGCACTCGGCCGAGACAAGGTATGGGGTCATGTTGGGGTTGTTGGACAGGTCTCTAGCAGATTGCAAGTCATTCTGGGCGAGCGCGTTCAGGACGGCAGGAGTAAGTTGGACTAGTTGGCGGTGGGCCGCTTCGGGAGCTGTCGACGTCCAGGGTTCGTCAGAGACTGTCATTGTGGCCTAGGAGGGTGATTTCTTGTCTAATCATGCTTGGTTAAGATTATGAAATAAGAAGAGTCATTCTGATCAGCGCTCGCCGCGACCGGAACTTGCTGCGCCACAACCTTTATACACTAGCCACGGCACTGTCTGGTCATAGTCTGAATTGACATGGGCAATGTGTCCCTCGCAGGCAACGTTCGTAGAGCATTTCTATCGAGTTTTTAGGCACTTTACTATGAAAGCTACGGCTTCATATTTGTTCTATGACGGCAGATAACACGTGAGCAGGTTTCGACGGTAGGAAAGCATCAACAGAGTTGGAAACAGGCTGCCTGATCCCACGTTTCACATTCAAAAGAAACAAGTATCGAAATTAATGGACTGGCAGGGTAAAAGAGAGCCGCATAACTGGTCAAGCCAGCCACCCTATCTACTGTTCAAAACGCGCCTTGACAGAACCCAGTGTCTTGCCGCCCAGCTCCATTGAAAATGTCATGACGGCGGAGTCAAACCGAATGACCAAGTCATAATTCACCTCCCAGCTGAACAGAAGTCAGTATTGGCTGCATTCGGGGTTTTGCTGTCATGCACTGCACTTACTAGATCTCGCCGCTATCCTGGTAGGCATCTGTTTCGGAAAGAGAGCCAGCTCGCTCGCTCACGAGCGCTTGGGTTGTTTTTTTATTTCTTTTGATAAACTTGGACAATGGCACATTCGAAACATCCGCGTATAACACACAGTTCTCCTTGATAGTTTGGCTGTTTGACTTGTGTACCGGCGCAACCCTGACCCTTGTTAATAAAAGCACAAACTCAGGGTACGAGTGCATTGGCTCACTTGTCAACACAGTCGTATAGGATCTCGATAAAGACAGCATCGCCAGCAGTAAAATTTTCAGGCAGCTGTCTCTGAAATTGAAGTCGAATCTTGTCATCTCTTTTAATGTTGTCTCCAATGTTGATGTGCCAATTCATCTGTGATTGTCAACAGGGCAACTATGGGCGCATCAAGGTATTGACCTACTCGGCTGGCCCGTGTCTCCCCTGTGAAGCTGTTAACGTAGGTGGATTGGCCTTTGTCAATGACCTCGTCGAATAAGTAACCGCACTGTACACCATAATGTCGAACAGCTGACACACTGGCCACCACTGCATGACCTGGCATTTTTGACAAAGCAGCGCCTCTAGAGTGCAGAATTAGTAGAGGGAGTCAGTCATGTTGCTTAAATGCGTCAAGAAAAACCGTACTTGGCTATGGAATCCCATGCATCGTCCAGCTGAGCTACCTTGATGCCCACATGAACCCTCTCAACTTCTTTTCTGAGGTATTCGCTTCCTCCAAAGCCGCCGACGAGGAAAATCGCCTTTGCTGTTAGCTCCATCATTCGAATTTGGCAAGAAAGCTCGTTGAACATACTCGCACATCCTTGCCCTTGCACTGAACCGACTGCACTTGATGCTGTATGAGACGTAGTATGTCAGTGATGACCGGGTCAAAGATGGCCTTGACGTCCGACCTGTGTCGCAAGTTAGGCATTTACATCGAACTAGAGAGTTCCGGCCTTACCCAGTCATTTTCCATTCGTTGCCCACCAAGCCCTTCTCTGGATCATCCTCAAGGTGAGCGCCGGGTAAATCGACATAGAATTCCTTCTTCAAATCTCCTGAGAAGTCGAGCTTAATGTGATTCTCGAATTCCTGACTGGCCCTGACCATGGCCCTGCTGGCTTTAAATTTTTGCCACCGGTCACTCGGGATCAATTCCTTCACAGCTGCTTTAAATCGACGATTCAAAGCTATAGACCCAACCATGTCTCCTATGAGCTTGCGTCAGCAGAATCTCTGTTGCCAAAGCCTCGAGCAGTACCTGTGCCGGGAACAATTTCTCTCAATTCGAGGGTGGGGGAAACCTTGTCAATTTCGTACGAAATCAAATCGACTGTGCCTCCGCCTGCATCGCATACTACAATAGTATCGCCTGGAGCGAGAAATGCATCAAGTTGTTGAATCGTGTACAGAGCCGCGGCTTCGGGCTCTTTGATCAAAGTGACAGGAGAAATTCCAGCCGCTTTCGCTGCCTAATTTTTTTTTTTCAGGGAAACATTCTAGAAAGACAGCTTTGTCGGCAGCGTGAAAGCGCCAGGTGTATTACTATACCTCCAGCGTCGCATTTTTGGCAGCGTCAGACCACACTGCTGGCACTGATTTCTCCGTGAGTATGTATCGAGAGTGAATGGCGTCCATGAAGTAAGTACCTGACATGACGTATTCAACTTGGAATAAGTCAAGAGTATCTTGCGCAAGGTTTGTGGCAATTTGCGACATGCCGTGAGCTTTCAATGCGCGCAAGAAATCTGTCGTGACGTGCTTTGGTGACTTGGAAGGCGGCAACAACTTCATGGTTGCGTTGAGGTCTGTTGGCGGAACATGCCAGGGTAGCTTCTGACTCGGGTCCAACAGTAGCTTTATTCCGACAATGTGGTCTCCTGCGCTTTCCAATAGGGTTCCCCATTCATATTTACTACAGTCGTCTTTGTCGTACTTGACAATTGTTGGGACCTTTGCCGCTTGCACGTGAGTTCCTAGCAATCATTCAGTGCACATTCAATAACAAAGACTGGCAACATACCGGGCCATTTCCTGATGGCTGTCAGTTTTCCATCCCGCGGTAAGTCTGGAAAGCAATATGCGATCCCAGAATAAGTTGTTCCGAAATCAATGGCGACGACGAGACGTTTTGCGTCCCTGTTCATATTCATTTGAGCCACTGCGCGATTGACTGTTGCAACGGATGAATCGCCCATTTTGCTTTCTCGTATTGTCAATATTGTGTCAAGTCTCTTTGAAAACGCAGTCGAGGTCGCATCAGATTACAAGCACGCTATAGCAGACTGCTTGTTACTTGCAACATCAAGGTTGGCAGCCTTCTTGCAAACGCAGCGCATACGAAACCAGGCCAGCCTTACCCCTCTTTTTGCCAATACTTTCATCGGAGGGACAGGGGCTCATACATATTGCGTCTTCAGCTGATACAGCCCTCATTTCTCATGCATATACACGTGATCATGCACGTTGGCTCGCGAGGCTGGCGGTTAATACGCAGGGGAGAGGGTGGGTGTCAAATGTCGGCCATCTTTCTACTTCTTTTCTCGACATACGCACACATCATCTTGCGTTTGAGCAAAATGGTCTTTCAGAGACTACTCAGTGCAGTAGCTGGAGCTCCTAGCGCTACGACGCGTGATAATCAAGAGAGATGTAGCTCGACCACAAGAGCTGTGCCTCGGCATCGTCGCCCTGCCATACACGCTGACGGCGAAGTGCAGGAGCCGCCCAAAAAAGCTATACCCCGCACACCTCAACATGTATTGATACGTCAACTGCAAAGTGCATTCACAGACATTGGAAAGAAGGAACTTGCATTGCAGCTCCGGAATCTACCCCCATCCTCGCAGGAGACTCTCGTCGAGACTATTCAAGCTTTTGTAAGTAGTTTGAAGGCGCACAGTAAAGTCCCGCTAAACAAGCTTGTGGTTACCCAAGGTGACTCAAAACGATGGCAGCATGGCAAAGTTGCAAAACGTCAGCGACGCGTCGTTGCTAGGACAGAGTAGGGATGGTCTGGAGACTGTAAGCCTGCAAGAGAGTCAGCTTGGAATACCTAGTGCGATGGTTGCTGAATTCTTGCTAGTTAAAAAGGAGCCACATGGAAGAACAGGCCAAATTGATGGCCGAAATCGATGCCTTGCACCAGATCAATGCGAATCTTCAATCGCAACTGGATCTGGCAAACGCGCGAGTTCAGTCTGTACTACAGCGAGAAAACACGATGCTTGGTAACATGATCCCCACAGACGAAGGGCCAGCACAAGAAACGATAAGGGAATGTTTCGCGCGTCTGCGAAAACAGATTCAAGTTCTAGGTAACAGTCCTGTTTATGCCTCGAACGGAAAGTCTACTTGTCCTTATGTGGCGATATCCTCACGCGAAGATAAGCGATTACTTGACTGGTCCGCGGCTGGTAGGTCGAAAGATAGGCGTCTACTGTTGAGGATGTGGATGTTTGAATTTGTCCGAAATAATATCTTGGATTACAACATGTTTGGGGTGACCACTATTGCTGCAGCGTCTGGCAGGGAAGCGCGCGACTTCCCGTCTCTGGAGAGAGCGTTGGATCGACTTGAAGCAGCCTTCAATACTCGGAAAAGTAAGCCTCGAGAAGCACTCATAAGATATGACAACCTGACAGAAAATGACAAGTTGCGAAGCGCGACATCACAAATTGGACGACAGCGATGGTCAAATGTGTGCAGTCCTGTCAGAAAGACGACAATTTCAGCGACGAAATCGCCCAGACAATGTTCACTTTTTTCGAGCGCTTTATCGAAGCGGACGTGGAAACCGCACAAATTGACAAGCTCAAAGAGCGCTTCTCGCAGCTTTGTCGGGACGCTGTCAGTGTCAGGCTGCAAATGCGTGGCTCGGAAGACCACTATCGCTGTGTGACATTGCAAAGGGGGCTTCCTTTGTCGGGCAACGAACACATTGCCGACCCGTACGCCGTGTACAATGGCGACGACAAAGATGATGCCTCTTACATCTCGTTCACGATTTTTGGAGCTTTGGTCATGTATCCGAAGCTTGAACCTGACAGAGAGATCATCCTTGAGCAAGCAATCGTGGCAATGGCTAGTGAAAATGCCTGATTCATCTCATGTGACCAGAGCATACTATCCATTATGTACAGTCTAGGCTCCTGAATTAGCAAACCTCTTGCAAGATTTATCACAATCGACATGGACCCTGTGCAGGGCTGCACCGCCTTGTCTATGGTGCTCTCGGGAAAACAGCCCTCGACGCTGGTGGATCGGGGCAACAATGGTATGCGGCAGATAGGTATAGAAAGGTTGTGAAGTCGAGAAATTGCAGTAATTACATCGAAATCAGCCCAAATTGGAAATCGAGTATCTAATTCTTGTTGAGTTTTGCATTTTGGGGTAGGGCTGGGGGGGATCACGCGGCCATGATCTGTACTGTGTTGGTGATGACGGAGCGTCGGCGTAGTTGTGTTGTCAACAGACTGCGCCACAATGATGTGAGATTTGTCCGATATGATGTTTCCTTGGCTGATTCGTATAAGTCTATTTACTCTCATATATGTAAATTGCACAACATCAGCGTTGTTCTTGCACCTGCTCTCTCGAGGTTACTGTATGTCGGCCGGAAACGAGATGCCGGAGCCACCCCTCAGCTGAGCGACGCTAAGCCGTAAAGGGATATATTTCGCGAGGTTCCTGGCGGCTTCAGAGGCTTTAGTGGGGTTTAGCGGGGTTTAGCAGGGTTTACAGCGGAATTCTGTGGATCCTGCTGCTGGGCTGAGCTGGCGACGAGCTGCTACCATGAAAACGGACGTGAGATTTTGATGGCTCTAGCATTTTTTTCACTTGCATGTATAATAATTCTTCTATAAATTGAAAAAAGAAAAAAAAAAAAGGTATAGCATTGCAGTGGTTAGAAGCTAAGCTTGCATTTTGGCCCCTTGAATTTGAGCGACTGTGGTGGGCTGCTAAAAGCGCTATAAACGTCGATGTTGGAAAACAAGGCTACTGTCAAGGTACGGTCGCTAAATGCTGCACAGTTGACAAAATTACGGCGCAAATAGAAAAACTTGTTATAATTTTCAAAGATGTCTTTGGGTTTTGAAAAGATTTTCTACTCTTCTAAAGCATCTGTTGTGGAAGCCGCACCAGCAAACGACTACACCATATCGGTATTCTGTAGCGACAACTTAAAAACTCTTCTACGTCAGTGCAAACAATAATAAGTCAGAAAATATAGGTTATTCAGCATCCAGAGCGTACTGAAACAAATAAATACGTATTACTCCCTGCTCTGTCCTGAGGTAATGGTGGCTTCTCGACGTGCAAACGCAGCCTGTCAAGCGAGACACTATACTGCCATCAAAAAGACGGGCTTTCCGGAGACATTACGCGACAAAGTACGCAAGTCAATGAGAAACCGACCAATTGCAAAACTCACAAATGAACCACAGGCATCCCATCACCATTAACTCACCCCTGTGATCCGCCTATGTCCAGTAGGGTCACTCAGCTCGCTGGCATCGCCCCTCTGCCTCGTCATCCACGGTCTTGCCGTCTCGCGCAATCAATTGTGTCCAAAACTGTCTTTGGCTAAAAGCAACAAGACGTCCGCTATCCGATGGCATTATCTCACATGTCTCTCTAGTTCCATGTGCCAGATGACAAATACCTGCTGGACGACGACATGGGCACGGTGAGCGCGGGCGGTGCAGTCACCTTGTTGTAGCGAAGTGGTGGAAATAGCAAGTCTAAATTTGGCTCATCTGGGTATCTATCTTGAAACTGTCTCGTTTTCTTATTCTTTTGCTTGTATCATGGTCACGATGACTCGGCACCAGTCCCTCCTCATGCAGTCGGCTCCTCATCTTCCGACTCTGTCTGCTTCTTTTCCAGCTTCTCCTCTGCCGCCTCAACCTGCGTCTCCTCTGCCATCTCAACCGGCTTCTCCTCCTTGGCCTTCTTCTCCTCTTTGTACTTGATAAACGCCTCATTATGCCTCTCCAGGGCCGCCTTTTGCACAGCATCCTTGTTCTTCTCGATGAACCTCACCACCTCGTCCTCTTTGTACAGCCCATCCTCACCCAGCAAGCCCTCGTCAAACTCGACCCCGTAGCTCGCGTCCCGCTCCAAGATGATGCGCTTCAGGCCCTTGACCAGGCCCGAGCGGGCCAAGATGGCCTTTTGGTCGGCATTGCCCGGCTCCAACGCCGGAATCTGCGTCTTGATGATACCATTCCAGATGTGGTGGCGCTGCTGCTCGAGCAGAAACGCGTGCCGGCGGCCCTCAAACTCGTCCCGCACGCCAAATTCCTCGAGCGCCTCTTCGGTGATCTTACCCCGGTCCGTGGCCTGTACGGCGAAGCGCCCCTCGCGGCGGCACCGCGGGATAAACTCCTCGATCCAGCGCCGGAAGCCCGGCCGCTGCCGCATGCGCTGGCGGTCGTTGTGCTTGAGGTTCTGCACGTCCTTGAGCAAGTTGTGGCCCTCGTCGTGGTTGGCCTGGTTGGGCGGGCCCGTGGCTGACGGCGTGATGTACATCATGCGGCAGAGCGCGACGTACTCGTACATGGCGTCGAGGTCCGGGAAAGGCGCGTCGACCCAGATGCGGGCGTGGTCGGCGGTGCGCGGCAGCCCGAGAAAGTCGAGCACCCGTGCGGGGTCCGAGGTCAGGTGCACCTTGGCGCGCGTCTTGTAGACGGCCTCAATCTCGGGGACGCGCAGAAACATGCCCCGGTCGTCAATGGTGAGGCCGTAGGGCCGCACGAGCGACCCGACGAGATTCCAGATGTCGCCGTGGGCGTGCTTGAAGAGCATCCATGTGTGGGACTCGAGGCTCGGCGAGATGCGCACGTCGACTTGGATGTACTTTTTGTCCTCGGCGGCGACAGCAGTGTTTTCAGAAACTTGCTCGTCGGCGTCGGCCGGCCACGGGATGGCGAGGTTGGATGCAGCCCCGTCGGCGATGATGATGCGTTGGGCGCCGAGGAGAGCCGCCAGCTCGCGAATCAGCTCCGTGCCGGGCTTGGTATCGTCGACGTGTGGCGGCGCGGGCGGCGCCTCGCGTCTTCGCTGGTACACCAGAAAGTCAATGTCGCCAAAGTCGGCCTTGGCGGGCCCGTCAATGGGCGAGTCGACGTGCACGTAGAGCTGGCGCAGGAGGGCCCGGCAGCGCTGCTTCTGCGCGTGGTAGAGGCTGGGCAGCATGCGCGGCGTGCGCAGCGGATTGGCGCCGATGGAAAAAGCAGAGCCGCCCATGATGAGAGGTGCGCACTCTTGATGAGAATGACGGAAGTTGGCGGCAGAGGTGATGCGGGGGAGTATATGTAGTTTGTCGTGAGTGCCGAGGCGTCTTTGTTACACGGCGGTTGAGTGAGTCAGGCGGGTGTGGCTTGGGCTGTACACGATTTCCTGATGGAGAATGAACGAGGTGAGAAAGGGTGAATGTGGAGATCTCATGGTGTAGAATGTGATGTTTTGAGTCACTCTTGATGAAATCCTGGGAATTGATGCAGCGGCTCCGTTTGTCATGTGTCTCACGGGTGTGAGTGCTCACAGTTAAGTTAGCGCCTGTCCCTGCTGGGTGAAGCTGCGCACTGCTTATCATGTCGGACGTAATCTGTACTTTGCATTGTATTACTTTGTGTCTGGCGACAAAGTCTTACGTATCGTTTGAGGTTTACTTTATTTTATTTCGTTTTTTCCACCTTTGAAGGGTATTCTACAAGAAGAGACGAGGCGGTCGTCGACAACTGACATTCATACATGCATGTAACGTTGGGCAGTAAACCACTCAACCCATCTAGATGCGGTGCCGCATCCCAATATATTTCAAGCAAGTCAACTAAAATCAGCCCATAATCATCACCCCTGCCCACACTTATTAGTTAGGCGCTGCCTCAGTATTTTCCTTGTCAACATCTAGGGCTGCGACGCCTCCCACCCACTAGTTAGTTACTGGCGCGGCACCATTTCGCCCTGTCCTCCCCCGATCTGCATCCCCGTTTCTGCCTCTGCCACAATCCGGGACAGCGCTTGGCTCGCTTATTAGCACAAACATTTCCAGGGTCAATGTCTCCATCGCCCGATTCATTCTCCATCAACTCAGTCCGTTGAACCCCGCATCACGATCCAACTTCATTGGCATCGTCTCGGCCATGGCCGCGCCGCATCCCGCCGCCTGGCCGGGCGACGACAGCTTTGGCCCCCGCATGCCCAGCCATCGTGACCTAACGCTCGTCTTTGAAAACGTTGTGCTGGCCATTACTCCCGCGTTGCTGGTCCTGCTCCTCACGCCCCTCTGCCTGCGACGGGCCCTTTGCGACCGCGGGCCCTGCAGTATTGCCTGGACCTTTTACCTGGAAATTGCCCTGGTCAGCGGCTGCTTCGCCACCGAGCTTCTCGCCACGGACATCTGGCGTGTATCGTCATATGTACCGCGGTACGCTTCCGAAGCGTCCGCCGTCATGTGTCTGGCCGCTGTTTGCATGGGTGCCGTGCTCTTCCTCGGCCGCATCCGTGGCCACTGGCCTGCTCTCCCGAGCGTTTATGCAGCCACGACTGCGCTGTTTGACGTGGTTAGGATGCGCTCATACATCTTGCGCAATATGCGCGTTATGGCGGCTGTGTGCCTGGCGACTACGCTGCTCAAGGCTCTCTTCGTCACCTTTGGTCGGATTTCGTATCAGCTGCAGTCTCGCAGCGCGCTGCTCCGGAGCCATTCCGTCTTGGACTGGGTCATTTTGACGCTTTCCTTAGGGTTTAAAAACACGATTGATCTGCAAGATCTACCAAAACTGGACCCCCAGTCGAGAACAGAGGTTCTCTTTCCTCAATTACAGGCACACTGGGCCAAAAGTGAGGGCAAGCATAAGAACTTCCAGTTGTATCGCTGACATGACTAGGAAACACAAATTCTCGCCGGCCATTACCCAAGGCCTGCTCTGATACACTCCGCTGGGAATTGGCCAAACTGCTGCCGTGTCGCCTTGCTTCTTTCGGGTTTACATTTTCGCAGCCCTTTTTGATTCAACACGTCACTTTACTGGTCAAGCATGGGCATCTTCCACCCGATGTCGTTGGTAGAGTTACAATCATGACGGCTTTGGTATTTCTTGGTATTGCTGTAAGTGCTTCAATATCCCAAAAATACACGCTGACCGTCCGAGATTTCCAAAGGCTACTATCGACAGCTCTGCCATCGCGTGTCCGCCCTCTTGCGAGGAATCCTTGTTTCGGCAATTTTTGACAAGTCCCTGCGCCTGGACTGTGATGTCCTCAGCAGAAACGAGGTATTCAAGATCATGGATACCGACTTGGTCACTATTGAAGCAATGCCGGGGCAATTTTGTAGTCTCTGCATCAGCTTTCTCGAGGTTAGCTTTGGCACCTATCTGCTCTTCAGCTATGTTGGCCTGTGGTGCTGCCTCGTCCTTGTCCCAGAAGCTTGTAAGTGAACCGGCATCCATCGGTCATCCAGGCTAACTATGTAGTCGTTGGACTTGTTGCCGTAAAAATGGCGTACTCCAAGGCGGCGGCCAAGAAAGCCTGGAGCGACAAGACCGAGCGCCGCGTAGCTGTCGCCTCTAGTGCTATGGCTCAGCTCCCCGGCATAAACGCCATAGGGCTTGCATCTGTGGTAGCAACTCATATACAAGAACTACATGACGCAGAAGTTCGGTGTTCGTTCTACGACAGAAAGCTGCGTGCCGCCACGCGCATTCTGAGTAAGTAATGTACATCTACTGTGAACACTGCACCTGCACTTGAATGCTGAGACGTATAGACGTTTTTGCTGAGAGCATCACCCCGATGCTGGTTCTCATCGGTTCCATCTCTTGGCTCGCGTTTCCAAGCGCGCATTCTGCTTCCGAAGTATTCACAATCATGTCGCTTGTTTACCTAGTCTCCTGTGCCATGACCACAATCCTTCAAGAGGGATCTCGCCTCGCTGTTACGATTTCTTGTTTCGACAGCGTCGAGAGATTTATGCTGCGCGAGTCCGTCAAAGGCCTGTCCATGGACTTTGTAGACGAACGCAATGTGACAACAGAAATAGGCCGGATGTACTCCTCCTGGCATTTCTGTATACCGGAACTAGAAAAAGCCACCCTTTTGCGCCCATCAAGCTCGACTCCGATCCTGCAAGATGTTTCCATTCGGTTTGCCCCTGCCGGCGTCACCATGATTTATGGTAGGGCCGGTTGTGGCAAATCGTCGTTGATGAAGGTTCTGCTAGGCGAGAAGTGCTTAGACGAGGGCATGGTCACCATGCCGCCTGGTCCTGGGGGCTACTGCAACGAAACGCCTTGGCTCGTGGGCAAGGACGTTCGTGCAAACATTCTTGGACAGCACGAGTACGTCAAGGAGTGGTATGAGAGAATTGCTTGGGCCTGTCTCATCAGCGAGGCCGAAGAATGGCTAGACAAAAAGAGGATACAAGAGGAAGACAACGACTTGGACGTCGGGCAAAAACTGCGTGTGCAGCTGGCCAGAGCAGCCTACGGGAGGCCGAACCTCCTGATACTGGATGATCCCTGCCGCGGCCTTGATGAAGTGTCTGCCATGGTCATTTTGGATCGCCTCTTTGGTCCTGGCGGCGTCATGCGCCTACTAGGAATAACCATCATCATCTCTACCAGCAATCCTGCGCACCTTGCACTCGCCGATGTCGCTTACGAGCTAGACGGCGAGGGACACGTCGAAACACTTGAGCGTCCGACTCGAAGCTTGACGACAGCCGTACCTAAAGACGGCCATCGCTCGCACACCCGTGCAATGTACGAGCTTGGGGCCTTGCGTCGGGATGCAGCTGGATTCAAAGATGCTACAAACGATTACGAACATGACATCTGGCTGTACTGGTTTTTGGTAGAGTCGGCAGGCTGGAAGGTGACTCTGCTCAGCCTTTTACTACTCATTTGGATGGCCTTTTCGGAACGACTTTCACATGTTTATATACGCATATGGCTTTCCACGGAACCGAATATGTCGTCATGTTTTATAGGCTATGCGATCGTGACCATGTTTCCAACCATTCTGGCAGTCATATCCATCAGCCTGTTTTACCTCAAATTCGCCCCCGCATTGTCCCGCAGTGTGCATCAGGAGCTTGTCAAGTTTGTGTTTCGCGCGAAAACCGCATATCTGTCCAAGACTGACATTGCCAACTTGATCGGCTTCTTCGGCCAAGACATGTCACTGCTATCACACCATCTGCCAAGATCTCTACTCGAGGTGGTGCATCTAGCCACGCTGGTCATGTGCGACCTTTTCATCATGGCCTCATGCAACATCTACATTATCAGCATCGTAGCCATGTTTCCGGCCACGATTTTTGGCATGCAACATCACTATCTGGCCATCTATCGCCGGGTGCAATCTCTGACCCAAGACGCTGCGGCCCCTCTTCTCGCCCACTTTGAACACACAGCCCAAGGCATCATTCACATTCGAGCCATGAGATGGGAATCTGCTTTTCTGGATAGATGCCACAAACTCGTTGATGAGTCGCTGAGGCTTCACTATGCCTTGCATTGCATGGAGTGCTGGTTTCGTCTCGTAATTGACATGTTTGTTGCTTTCCTGGCCACGATCTGCATCGGCACATCCTTATATATGGCGGATACAAAGTCTGAAACGTCCATTGGCCTAACAATGCTGACCCTGGTCTCTTTTGGGCCCATATTATGCCGTCTCTTCGAAGAATGGGTAAAACTGCAACCGTCTTTAGCAGCGTTGAACCGACTGAAAGGCGTCGTCGAGGCGGCAGGGAAAGTGACAACAGAAACGGCACAAATACAAAACAAGGGAGACTACAGAAATTGGAAGACAGTGACCGGGCGCCTCGACCTATACGCCATCACGGCGGTCTATGACGGGAGCCAGGCGGACAGCCATGTCGTGCGAAACGTTTCACTCCAGCTACCGAGCGCAGCCAAGCTTGCCATTATTGGCCCGCCCAGAAGCGGCAAGTCTGCGCTGCTGCTATCCATTCTGACCCTTCTGGACTATGCGGGTGCCATTTACATTGACGGTACCAATGTGCAGGCCATTCCTCCCGATGTGCTGCGTGCAAGCATCATCACGCTGCCGCAAGGCGGTGTCGAGCTGCCTGGGTCGATTCGTCGAAACATGGATCCGTGGGCGACGCTGCAGCACTCGTTTAGCGATGCCGAGATTCATGCGGTTTTGGAACGTGTTGGTCTCGACGAACGGGTGCAGTCCCGCGGTGGCTTGAGCACCGACTTTGCCTCTGCGAGCCTGTCCAAGGGCGAGAAACAGCTGCTCTTCCTCGCCAGGGCTATTCTCCGCAAGGAATATCTGAACGCACGCCTCGTCTTGGTTGATGATGTAACGAGCGGCATTGACGACGAGACGGCCGATCGCATAGGGGAGATTATTGGGACTGCCTTTGTGGACTGCACTGTTGTGACGGTGACGAGTCGCAAGGGGGCTCTTCTCAACATGCAGAGAATCGTCGAGATGGACGAGGGAAGGATCGTCAACATGATTGACCGTCCGCGATATCGACAGCCGGAATCTGACGATTTTGAATCCAACGATTTAGATGTTTGATATATTGCAGAGCCATCTAGATATAGAAGTGACTGCCTCAGTGCAACATGTTCTACTTTTGCCGCACGTATATAAGGATGAGTAATGTAAAGAGCTGCAACAGCCCAGCCGCCAGGAAGGGCAACCCGTACCACGACTGGCCCCATTGCAGACCGACCCGAAACGCGCTCGCCATGACGGGCCCCGCCAGCATGGCCCCCGTGGCGCTCATGGTCGAGACGCACGCGTAGACGGTGGTCTGCTGAGCGATGCCGGCGCGCTCAGCGACAGACACGATGACGCTGACCATGGACGGCATGTACCCGCGGTTACACTCGTAGAGGGCAATGGCGGCGACAAAGGCAGGCCCCGTGGGCGCGAGCGCCGTCAGGAAGCTCCCGAGGACCTGGACGCAGCCGCTGCCGCGCGCGAGCCACAGGTCCTTTTGCAGGGCCGACATGCCGCCGTCGCGGCGCAGCATCAGCCAGCTGAGCGCCGGCAGCACGACGACGAGCGTGGCGAGGTTGGCGACGGAGACGACGGACGACAGGAGCCCGGCCTCGGCCCACGTCCACCCGAAGCGCTTCGTGGCGTACTGCAGCCGAAAGGTGGTCTCGTAGGCGCCGAGCGTGGTGAAGACGACGCCGCCGAGGAGCAGCGTGAGGGGCAGGCTGTGGCCAAAGACGAGACGTAGCGTGGAGGCGGCGCTGGAGAGGACGTCGACGGCGCGGGCTTTGATGGTGGTAATGGTGGTGGTGGTGGTGGTGGTGGAAGAAGAGGAACAAGGGGAGGTGGCGACGAGGGGCGTGTTGGGTAGCTTGCGCGGCATGGCGAAGCCGGGAATCATCATCAGCCCGACGAGTAGCACGCCGACGCCCTGCGCAGCGACGGGCCCGCCGCGGCTCATGATGAAGTAGACGGCGGGGCCGGTGAAGAAGCCGATGAATGTGCTGTACGCCTGCATGTAGAAGAAGAGGGTGGTTCTGGGGTATATTATGTATTAGCAGAGTGCGGGATAAGAAGGGGGCGGGGGACAACGGGTGTGTTGGTTGCTTCCTACCGGTTCTTCTCGCTGACGAGACTGGCGCCGACGAGGAAGCGCATGGCGCTGTACGTGGCGCCGCCGCCGCCAATGAGCGTCATGCATGAAGAGGCGTATATCCAGCGGACGTTGAAGAGTTGCGGGTTGAGGCCTGGTATAGTCAGTGATGAGCTCCATGCAAAGAGAGACGGAGTGAGAAAGAGAGAGTGAGAGTGAGAGAGTAAGAGTGAGAGAGAGTGTGTGTGTGCGTGTGTGTGAGAGTGAGAGTGAGAGTGAGAGTGAGAGTGAGAGTGAAAGTGAAAGTGAAAGTGAAAGTGAGAGTGAGAGTGAGAGTGAGAGGGAGAGGGAGAGGGAGAGTGAGAGTGAGAGTGAGAGGGAAAAGGAGAAAGCAATAGACGTAAAGACGCACAAACGAGGAGATGGCCGCCTTCAGACAGAAACTGGCCCGCCCAGACGAGGCCCAGCACGATATTGGGCCCGTACTTGTCCGCAATGATGCCGTAGGGTATCGACATGAGCAGGCCCGGCACGACGGAGATTGTATTCTCCATGCCAATGATCCACGCCAGGTCCGCCTGCACGGCCTCGTGCTTGCAGCGCGCATCGCCGTACGGATCCGTAACAAGGTCGGGGAACGCGCTGCGGCACAGCGAGCCCTCCACCAGCGCGGCCACGCCGGCGGCGCACAGCGCGGCGGCGAATTCGACGGCGGTCAGGATGAGGAAGAAGGGGATGGCGATGCGCAGTAGTTGCCGCGGGGTCAGGCTGGCGTCGTCGTGGGCGTGGTGGTGCTGGTGGTCCTGGGAGGAGGAGGAGAGGTCGCCGCGGGGAAGTAGTAGCGGCGCGGCCTCTTGGCTGGTCCGCGGGGCGGCGAGGACCGCACTTTGAGAACTGGCCATGTCTTTGATGCGCGCGCGCTCTCTGGATAAAGACGAGGAGAGAGGGAGGGAGGGAGGGAGGGAGGGGGGTGATGCAGCGACAGCTTGATCCTGCTGATGGAGAGGGATGGTATGCTTGCTGCGGATGTAGGAGATAACGAGCTCTCGGCCAACACTAGTCCTTCGGATCCGGGAGTGGATAGGCTGAGCACTCAGCCGGACGCAGTTGGTTGTGTCAGCGCGGCGACTTGCTTATTTGGTGATGATTTCTAAGAAAAAGTTGCAAGGAAATTAAATCCGCTCCTCTCGGAATTGTATTCTTGGTTCATTCTATGGGAGGTTGGAAGAATGGGGGAGCTGAACCTGGGCGGGAAGTTACACACAGTCGATCGTGCGACGACCGCAGCTTACAAGTTATAAAAAAAAAATAAAAAAAAACACCCAAGCACCTCATAGCAGCCAATCCAACGTGTCCATGAATCAAAGCTAAAAAGTCCGGCTGGGCAAAGACGCCCCAGTCCACCTTATCCGGCCCGGCCCCGTTGGTGGCGCCGCCGTTAAGCGGGGAGGTTGGGGGTTGGTGGTGATGATGAAAATCCCCTTTGAAATTCCGCCGCATCGTCTGCATGGAAAAGCGGTCCTAGTTCATCCAAAGGTGTATCATGGTGAGCGATCATGGTCGATGAGAAGGGAGTCGAGCATAAATCGGCGGCGATTTCTGGTGGTGGCCGTCTAGAGCGAGGCTCAGCTCAACCCCCTGCGCCTGTCTCCATGTGGCAAGAGATTCAAAGGCTGCATTGTTAATAGCTGCGCGGGATTGTCCGCCGCGTTGAAAACGGACGTTGTCCTGTCGCTGTGAAAAATCTGGTGCTTATCCGCGCTAAAGCGAGGCAGCGATGGCGGGATTGCAGAACGGGATGGAAAGTTTATAGAATGCTTGGCTACAGAATGAGGTGTAGTGCGAAACAAATTTTCTTTTCGGATTAGTCATTTAATATAAATACTCGACAGACACCCTGTGCTTCTAGAACAAGGGGAAAAGCAACATCAGTAGCGAAGAGTTGCTAATAATGGCGGATGCCTTCATGACTGCTCTTCAGCCGTAGTTTCTAGTGTTGCTTTGCATTCGATGGACTTGAAGTTTAGTTTGCCGATGGCGTACTCTCCCGCCGAGAACCTCTTTACCTCATCAATGCAGTTGAGGTCGCTGTCAATGTTAGCTATTTGCGACTCTTCTGCCGGAGGACGACTTACCGATATAGGACACAGGAGTTGGAGTTGCCGACTTCGATTCGGTAGAATCTCGGTCTATCTGCTGTCAGTATCCATGTAGAGATCTTGATCGTAATATCTAGAAACGCACTGATTTGTTCGCAAGTTGGTACAGCGATCCCGATACACATCGAATTCGTCGCCCGTCTTACTGTACAGCGTCGCCTGGAGCAGCAGTCAGTGAAATGGGCCGAAGCGTGTCCTCGCAAGCAAACATACGGCGATGAAATCTTGAGCCTGAGCGAGGCTGCAAAGGACAACTGGGAGGAGGATGAGGCAGCGCATCTTGCAAGTGTTCTCTACACAGGCTTTGTGTGTTGAGTCTACGGATTAGAATTTTGGCTGTGCGACGGGTCTTTTATAGTACATCTGCAACTGCAGGTCTGAGAGTTCGAAGCTGTGAACGACCTGGTCGTGCGTACGACTTGGCATTGGCAAGTGCCCGCAAAAGGCGGGTGCATACCAATCGAAAGCTGGGTAATTTCTTTTGCTACCTGCGGGCTGAAGATCTTCGCGAGCTAATGTCTCGTATTTGTAGAAGCTGAGCAAAGACATGCAGGTGTATGCATCAACCAGTCTCTTGTAGACAGCATCGCCCGTCCGTACTGGACCGAGAGAGCTGCTCTGTAGCTATGGAAAAAAGTTAAATAATCTGATTCTGCATCAGCTCTTTACTTCCCCTGTTTGGGGCTTTGTATCGTGCAAGTCGGATCTTTGCCGACTTCTAACTTACCCGGCAACGGCTGGTCGTGTCTGAGAGTTGCTGTCTCGTGTGCCACCAGAGTGAGAGACACTGTATTCGTCAGCGACACACAGCCAGACCCTTGAAGGGCAGATATTACTATTCTTCTACCTTGGTTACGTGGCAGTAGCACCACCCCGGATAGACTAGATATCAGTGTAATCGATGGCGCGCTATAGATAGTGGCTGCTCAACTACAAAAATCGAACCGACTTGCTCAGCCTCACCAAGCGCATTCCTGGCATCAGCGAAGTCGTATTGAATCTCATTGCACGGCCATTATGCCATTCCATGGAATCCATAGGCGAGCTAATGGGCACATTTTCCGCGCACGAGAGCTTATACATCATGCGGCTTTACAGTCCGCAAACTGCCGACCAGACACCATCCTCGTTCTCATGCTGTGTCGGGTTACACCGTCAAGTACATGGAAAGGCGCACAGCATGGATCCCTCTTCCGTCCAATAAGACGAGCCATCCGCAAATTTTACTCTTTCTTTCGCAGACTGCGACAAGCAATACTTTCAAGTTCAGTCTCTACTCGGAAAGGGGCCCACCATAAGTGAAGAGCGTGATTTTCCTGATAACCCCTAGATCTATGACCGGATATGCGGAACGACCGCTCCAGTCTTCAGGGCGAGGAAACAAAACAGCTGCGGGACATCCACCAAGCCCTGACAAAGATGGCGGAACAGACAGTGACGATCCAATCGCAAACGGAGTGGCTGCATGACTACCATCCCTTTGACTGTGAAGGAGGGGCAAGCTGGCCACGAGATCCATAGGGAAGAGAGATAAGGAAGTTAGCAGACAGCACATATTAATTTGCCCGCGAAGGAAGTCAAGCCTGGTACTCGCTTGTGCCACAGTACCTCTAATACAGGCCATTTTCTGTGCCGCCGAAAGTATCGCGTTTTTTGAGATAACTGGTTAGACGGAATCCCTGTAAGTTACCTGATTGCTCCTCCTCCACAGTCAAAGGGATAGCGCGTGTTACGACAAGGCCAAGAAGCAAGTGTTGGTGGATGCGTGCCGGGCCTGCTCATGTCGATACCCTACGACATCATTGCGGACAAGTACGGGCCCAAGATCGTGCTGGATATCTGTAGCTGTGGAATTACAAGTATAGCAACAAAATTAAACTTGGGTAGTAGATTTAGTATACTATAGACGCGTTTAGTGGCCTCTATAGTCTATTTCACTATAGGGGAGCTAGCCTTATTTAAAGCCTTATATTTACGATAAATTAGTTACTACCTCTTACGTTATAGGTAATAAGTAATCCGTAGGAAGAACCCCATTATAGACTTCTATATAATTAAGTCTTTACCAGTTGTGGTAGTACTTCTCCTCAGAGTGATCCTTGAACCAATCGCGCATTTTCAGCTGCCCCAAGTTACTGACTTTGATATCGGTCCACGCCGCATGCAGCTTGTCCTTTGCCTCCTCGATGGCCGCCTCAACCTCGGCGTCGTGCTTCGACCCAAACGCATGTTTAAAGTGGAACTTTGCAGTCGAAATCGCATTACTCTCCTTAGCTTCACGGCGCCTATTAGGCTGCCAGAGTTGATAAATCATGTCGTTGCCCTCCTTATCCGTGTCGGCCGAGACGTGGGTTTCCATAAGGCGGTTGATTAGCATGTAGCGGTTGTAGATTTCGTTGGCCTCGTCTAGCGCTAGAAATCCCTTGTTATAGTCGTCGCGGGAGACGATGCGCATAGCGTCGACGGCAGTGGCTGGGTCGAGGCCGCGCGAGCGCAAGCACGCGTCGGCGTCGGAGAACTCTTCGCCGTGCCTAGAGTAGAAGCCGCGCAGACAGTACTCGATAGTGCCGGTGCAGTCCTCGTTGCGCGTGGCGGTGGCGGGCAGCATCCAGGCCACGTCGGGGTCCTTCTGCCAGCCGTCGGCGCGCTTGGTGTCTGCCTCCTTAACGGGCTTTAGGCCGGTGGTGGCGTTGGCGGCATCGCGGGCCTCGAGCTGGGGGGCGGCGAGGGCGGCGGCGACGAGCAGAGGAAGAGCGATGAAGGACTTCATTGTGATGAGTACGTTGGAATTGGTCTTGAGCTTGGTGGGAAGACAGAAGGCTGACGGAGAGTTTAGAATTCTGGGAATGTGGCCCGGAAAGCGAGCTTCTTTATATAAGAGCTTTGGATAATAAAATAGCAGGCCTCTAGTTATCTTTGTAACTGCGAATACGACAAGGGCTACGTAAGGCTATATTTAAAACATTACTCAGTCCTATAACTATCGGCTTTACCATTAAGTTATTGATGATGGGCCGGCTCGATCGAGAAGATCTCGGCGCTATAGATCCGCTTCATGCGTCATGACACTGCTGGGTTATATGGCCAAGTTTCGTGTGCCTAGTTGGTACCGACCAGGATGATCGAAATGCTTCGAGAGCTGCGAGCACCCATGCCAGCCAGGCTAGAACCCTACCATCGAACTAGAAAAAGACGCCGCATAGGGAGAAGGACATTTTCGCACGACACTACATATAACAGACCAACGCTTCGGTATAAGCGAAGCCTGGCCGAGTGGATAAAATGAGCCAAGTGGTGTCATGTCGCCGTTACTTTAAACGTACTTTAAAATTGAGCCCCTTCGCTCGCCCTTGCATGGCTACAACGTCATCCGAGGTTTGGACAGACGCCTCATCCGAGTATTGGTCTTGCGTGCAATGGACCTATTTACTCTTTTTGTTGATCTTGTCAGTTCAGCTAAGGAATGAGGGAGAGATGGTGATGATGCATCGTGGAGATGCGTCTTCCAGAAGGCTTTCTAACGTGATGATTAGAGGATAATAGTCTGTGAACCCTTGCTATTAAGCACTAAATAGTTTATGTTGGTAGATGTTTTTAGCCATGTGACTCTTTGCTGCTGCTTTGGTTGTCTACTCGGTATATTTAGTCTCCTTATTATAATCTCGTCTGTTCTGCTAGTCAGTTTAATAACTGCTTATTAAACGGCAAGCCTCGGAGAATGAAAGGAATAACGAAAGTCATTTCTGGAGCATTTCTTCCCACATCCCCTTCCCTCCTTTGATAATTAGGCGTTCAAGTAGATGAGAATGGTTTCCAGACCCTCAATCTATGACACTGTTAGCTGGAGCCCTTTCACCTAAGTCGGATATATACAGATTCTAGGAAGTTGGAAAAGACCTGAGCGCGTGACTCTAATTCCAAGAATCTTAGCTGCCGAGAGGTTCTCAGATACAACTTCTGTATCACCAAGACGATGGCTATGCAAGTGGCTACTCACCCCACCTCGCTTCGAACTTGTTCAATTGATTGTAGGAGGCTACAAGTGGGTCTGTCCGTGTACTATATGACGTTGGGCGTGAAAGCTAGAATGTAATGCACATCATTTGCGTCAGATAAGTAAGGTTTTGCTACGCAAGTGTGGTCTGCCAATTTTAAGGCTTCTGCATATAAACCAGTAATAGTGTGAAACTAAACTTATTATGACACGTGTTAAGCTGCCAGAAGAAGATTAAACACCACAATCACGCAGATTGAGTTACAAAACACAGAGATCATGTTTACAATTTCAGAGATTAGGTTATAATAGGCCGAGATTAGCCTTTCCCATTTCCAGGCAGCGGCGCAGCGCCACATCAACATCGAAACAGGACTAGCGCTTACTGGCTACCCCACCGACTGGAGGGGGGAGCAGCTCATCTATACCTTAACTAGAGCTCATCTGACCCTAAGTAGGGCGTAAATGGCAGAAAAAATGTTAATTAATAGTAAATATACTAGATATATAAGGTACC
>JARJPP010000564.1:0-17344 GCA_030782485.1 Beauveria brongniartii
TGGATGACCGAAAGGTCTAACAACCTAAGTAATCTAGTAATTTCCCTTTTATATCTTTATAACCTAATATACTTATTAACTATATTATTAAATAAAAGTTAAAAGCCTCTTAGGTATTATCTCTTTATTATAATAATCTTCTTATAGCTATTCTTATAAACCCTTTCCTTCTAATAATACCTTCTTATATAGCCTATAAAGGTTATAATATTATGGGAAATTATGGCTGTTAGCTGTAAGGTGGCGGTTTACGTGGAGCACTAATAGCTCTACTAATGGAAAAATTTATATAGGAGAGAGTTGCTGATTATGAGGTGAATGTCCGCCATAGAGGAATGTCCATGTGCCTGGCGGGTACACGATGGATTAGCTTAGCCACAGCAAAACGATGGCTTTCGCGGGCGGGTCTCTCTTTGCTTTGGCCCTGTTGCAGAATACTGAGAAGCATGATCCACGCCCCCCCTCAACTAATCGCGCACCTTGGTTGGCGCCTTTCCCAATCACAAGAAGCTGACCGCTGGGGGGGCGTGTCGCTTCCTAATCTTGTGGATACAGTGGCTGTCAGGCTCTGGGGATGCCCTCTCAGGATAAACACTTAGTCACGGCAGAGGCAATACCGTGTACGGCAGGCGCTAGAGCGGCGACCCCGGCGTATGCCCTGGCCGCACTTAAAAAGTATTGCTGAGCCGCGGTAACATGAGTTCGGCCGTGTTCCAGCTTGTTTCGCAGATCTTCGTCAATTGCACCAGACAATCGCTGTAGCCATGGATTTTGATGCAGTGTACTCGACGTTGACGTCGCCAGCAGCTGTTGCCAGCAGTATCTGCCTCGCGGCGGCCATTTACTTGGGACACAAGTATGTCTTCCCTCGCAAGCAAACGTTGAATTTTGCCGTCGTTTTAGTTGAAGAGGGAGGCATGGACAATCGCGCTGCTGTCGAGTACGGCTACGCAGAGGTACGCCCATTTTTGGCTGGTTCTGCGCCTTGACAGCTAATTCTGACACTGGAAATAGTACCCCGATCAGCCGTTTGTGCTCAAGTCAAAAACGAGGACGATGGTGCTGCTGCCTCCCAAGTACTTTGACGAGATTCGTTCTATCCCGGAATCGAGGTGGAGCGCAAGGCTGTCGGCTCGCAACCTCTTCCAGAGCCGCTACACTGGTATCGGCAACAACAGCCACGAGGTCGTCCACACGGTCAAGACTGACCTGACCCGTCACATTGGCAAGACTCTAGATGCGCTCCAGGACGAGATGGAGTTTGCGGGCGAGCAAGCCATTGGTGCCTGTGAGGATTGGACGCCCATAGTTCCCTACCCGGCTCTACTGCGCATCGTTTCCTTGATTTCGGGTCGCGTCCTGGTTGGTCTGCCTTTCAGCCGAATGGAGCAGTGGATTCAAATCTCCATCAACTTCACCATGCTCTGCTTTGGCGCCGCACAAAAGTACGCTACCTACTCGCCGTGGCTGCGCCCCTTTGTCGTACCATTCTTGGACGTGACGCGCAACATTCACAAGCAGCGCAACGTTGCCACAGCGCTGCTGGCACCCGTCATCACCGAGTACAAGAACTCCCTAAAATCAGATGAGGAGCCGACCAACATGATCCAGTGGGCGCTGGCGAGTGCCAAGGATCACTCCATATCGGCCGAGGAGCAGGCTGACATCCAGCTCACACTTAGCATGGCCGCTATTCGTAAGTGCTCCTATTCAGATCTGACCAGGGCACAATTCCTAACATAATTCCAGACACAACATCAACGACGGTATATAGAGAGTGTATAAGCCAGCCTCAATACGACGTAGATTAACTTATTTACTAGGTTCTCTACTGCCTCTATGATCTCTGCGCGCATCCTGAATATGTTGAGCCCCTGCGCAAAGAGATCAAGACCGTCGTTGCTGAGACCAATGGCCGACTTGTCAAGCGAAACATGGCCAAGCTGCGCAAGCTCGACAGCTTCATCAAGGAGTCGCAGCGCCTTAGTCCCCCGGGTCTAGGTAAGACGCCAAAGTTTCCTCATTTTAAAGGGTCATCTGACCAAAGTCCACCCTAGTCGCCATGCAGCGTATTGTGGTCACCGACATCACCCTCTCCGACGGCAGCGTTTTACCTAGAGGCACCGCGGTCGGTGTGCCAAACTGGGGTGTCACTCGCGACGACCACCTTTGGATGAACCCCGAGACATTTGACGGCTTCCGCTTCGCCAAATTGCGTAATGAGCCCGGCGCGGAGCACAAACACCAGTTTGCAACCGCCGGACCGGATTCGCTGAGCTTTGGCTACGGCCCCCAGGCTTGCCCCGGTCGCTTCTTCGCCAGCAACGAGATCAAGGTGCTCCTGGCTTATCTCTTGCTCAACTACGACTTCAAGATGGAAGGAGGCCGCCCGCAAAATATCATTCACGAGCTCACCGTCATGCCTAACAGAGGCGCCAATGTCCTCTTCAAGAAGCGCGCTCAGACTGTGGACGTGGCGGCGTAGTAACCGGATGCTAAAGCGTGAAAAGGATCATGTTGTACCATTAAAAATATTCTGCCATTGTTTTATAGCTTGACTTCATTTACAGACTTGACAAAATCGGCGACAGTCTTCTCCAGAGGTGTCCATGACAGCCCCAGTAGAGCTTCCGTCTCGTCATTGTTGTAGTTGATGCCAATGGCGCCAGCGTCGCCCTTGATGTCGGCGGCAGGCAGTTGCCACTTGAAAGAGTACTCGCCGGCGCGCATAATCTCAGCAAGTCGGGAATTGCTAAATCGCCCGCCGACAGTGAAGAGACGCTTACCGCCCACATTACCAAGTTCCATCCCGCGAATGTGGGCAGCGGCGACATCGCGCACGTCGACGCAGACGTTGACCGGCCCAGCAGGCGGGATTTGTTCCTTCCATTTGCCAGACATCATGTCCGAGAGCGACTGGTTGGATAGATTCATCGAGTCGGCCGAGACGAGATGGCCAAGAACAGGGCCAAACACTAGCGGAGGGTTCACGGTGACGAGGTCAAAGTTTGGCGTATTGTCCGCGACGTAGTCCCAGGCCGCACGCTCCGAGAGCGCTTTGGCCAACATGTATGCTCGCCCTGGTCCCTGTTTGATAGCGTCCATGTCACAAGGGTTCCACGTCTTTTCGCTAAACGTCGCCGTGGGGTTCGTTGCGTCCAGCATGGCGGCGATGGAGGAGGTGAGGATGACACGGCGGACCTGCGGCGCGTCACGCTGCGCGGCACGCAAGATGTTTGTTGTGCCGAGCAGAGCCGGCTCGATAAGCTCCGTCTTGGCATCCGTATACTGGAGAGTGCAGGGGCTGGCCGTGTGCATGATGACCTCGATGCCGGGCAGCTTGGTCACCTCGTCAAAGGCCTCCTCGTGGGCAATCTCGGGCACGACGACCACCTGTAGACGGTCGGCGGCATCCGTGTATCCGGAAACAACCTTGTGTGCCTTTTCCTGCGAGCGCGCCGTGGTGACTACGGAATGCCCTTGGTCAAGCAGCTGCCGGATGATGTGCGCTGCCCATGTCGCATTAGTTAAGTCGCCGTTGCTGATGGCCACTCGGCCGAAAACAAACTTACAAGCAATGAAGCCCGTGCCCCCGGTAACGAGAACCTTGGTCATGATACCTAGAAATGATGGCAAAACTGTTGAACTGGTGGTAATGCGCTCTAATGCCTGCCGCGGCCGCTCTATGCGCTTGCTCTAGGCGGCTTCGGCCGAGCTTATACCGTGATAGGCCGGTTAGGTTAGTGGTTAGGTATTCAGGTTATAATGGTACCTAATATATCGGTGGTTACACTAGCAGGGCGCCTTCGGCTGATGAATGGATAATAGATAGATACATAGGCACGTGCCCTTGACTTTTCACTACTATGACTGTTCAGCCGCACGCCCCCCAGCCTACTTTGTGCCGTGGTTAAACTGCGTGTCAGCCAGGGGCTGTAAGCTTTTGTTTTCGGATGAACTGTGTAGACCGAGTGAGAACTTTTTGCTTTGACAGTTTTGCTACTCGGCACTACATGTGAAGAGCCGCAACTTCGAGGTTAGGGATCCGAATCAATTGTTCTTTACCGCTGGTAAAATCAGGCGGTAGTGCCAGTAAGGTAAGCAAATGAAACGTAATGTATATTAATATACTATGTTTATAAAAGATCTAAAGTTTTTATTCTGCAATAAGCGTTTCATCTGTTCGCTTTGCAGGGATAGCCATATATATGTGTCATCGCTAGATGGAGGACTGGGCACAATCACAGCGAGTGTTCGAGGGTACGCCACAGGAACGGCCAAAAGAGGCGGCCCAAGGCCAAAGTCAACCGAGTAGAAGTCCAATCTACTTTGATTGGAAAACGCCTGACAAATCATCAGCGAGTACAGAACGCGTGCCTTGTTGCCAAGTAGGCCGATGGACTGCATGGCGCGCTTGACGAGCTGCTCGATGGTGTTTCGATCCGCCGAATCGACCGTCTTGCGGCACTCGATAGCGACTGTGACAAGTGATTCGTTGCAAATCGGCTTAAGCAGGTGCTGTATCGGTACCGTGACGAATAGGCCAACGGCGCAGTTGCCAACATACGCCTCCGGTATATCCAGACGATGGCGAAAGTCGCACGGGACGATGGCCTTTACTTTGCCAGAATTCAGCCCCGTCGACGCGCTCTGGGCATAAGCCATGGTGAAAAGTGACACGATGAGGTCGTTGTCTGATATGCTAGCACCCAATCGTTTCGCTTCACTTCTGACTGCGTCCATCTTGCCTCGGCTGATGGCGAACAGATGACTGTCGGAGTCACCGAATGTGAGATTCTTCTTCAAGAAAAAGGCGAGAATGTCCAGTAAAAGGGACAGCAGCAAGCATAGTGGATACAACAGCCAGGGCAGCGGTGACGGCCGGAGTCCAACTGGAAGCTGCCGATACATGACGTCTCTACTCAATAACGCTGCTGGCTTGGGTAGCAATGCGATGGTGTGATGCTCAAGCTCTCGACAGCATGATGCCCAATGGCTGATAAAGGCAATTACACCTTTTGCATCGAACGCAGCATGGGCGATGCGCACCAAGACTGCGATACCGCCATTGTCGGCGAAACGGCAAAGTCGCACGCAAATGAGCTTTGCCGGGGCTTGCGCGTCCATGATGAGCAGAGGGTCCTCAACTTTGAGCTCGGATGGCCATTGACTGTAGTGGAAGCTAGTCTCTTGGAGATGGCGGAAAGTGACGTCGCTTGCCATTGTCTCCCAGCCTGGCATGTTGGGCTTGTCTGGATTGACGACAATGCTCAAAGCGTTCAGGCCGCTGTGCTTCAACTCCCCCGCAAGAATAGGATACTGTCGCAGAGCGCGGCGCAAGCCCTTGAAGAGGCGCTGCTCCAGTGCAGCACCCTCTTGGCGCAGAGCATTTTCGAAGAAGAAACAATTCGAGATGTACAGGTGGCTAGCGATGATATCTAGAGGCGACAAGGAATAGACGGCCTTTGGCAGGTCCTTGAACGGGTCGTCCATGTTGCCTGCGTACCAGTATGTAACTGAGACATTCAACATGACCACCAGTGGCAGTCGTCAATTTGGTGTGCAGTGCGTATGATGGGTACACACCCCCTCCCACCCTAATACTGGTACATGCGCGGATCTGTTGAGTTAAATATGGAGTAAATTATTCAGCAAATATAATCATGCTTCTGTCCAGGCCCCACTCTAAGGTACAGATGAGCTGCACCCCCACTAGGCCCGACTCTTCAGCCCCAATAGCTATTCTTGTATCCGTAGCCCCTACAGATATTCTCTAACCGCACGCCCGAGTCAATCCACGACGCATTTCAGGGGGAAAATATCGTCCCTCAAAACAGGTAAATAAGACGTACGGATTACAACGTAGTAATTTAGGGACGGAATTGCGTCCGCGTCGATAATGGCTGCTATTGGCTGCGATTTTCTGCGAATGATTTCGTCTTGGGAGCCCATGGACAGAAAGAGTCCGTCGTTTGCATTCAACCAAAAAACACCACCAAGAGATGAACAGGCTTACAGATCATTCGGGGACGCTATTGCTGGCGGTGATTGGCTCGTACGTGATATGGAAACTGCTTCAAGGCTTTGTTCTGTCGCCGCTTCGACGAATTCCGGGCCCAGCCCTCGCGCGCTTCACAACCTTGCGAGCCATCCACAACCGGTTGCCGAAAAAGGTGATTCAGACGGCACTGGCCGACTTTGAACGGTACGGAGACATCTACGTTTCTCGTCCAGATACCGTCACCATCAGCCATCCAAAAGATGTCCGCACTGTGCTCGGGGCAAGAGACTCGTGCAAGATTGACGTGTATGGGGGTATACAAGACCCAGTACTGAAGAACCTCGTCACGTTCAACCGCCCACAGCTTGCGAGCCAAAGGCGAAGACAAATAAGTCCTTTTCTCAACAGATATGCGTCCCTTGTGCAGATGGAGGACGTCATCCTAGAGCACGGTGCCGTTGCTCTGCTCGCCAAGTGGAACGCCCAACTTGCCAACAACGAGGTGATTGAGATCAATTACAGAAATGACACGCAACTAGCTACTTTCAACATTATGAGCGCGCTTGCATTTGGACGGGGTCCTTCTGGGCAGGCGGACAGCTCTGTCATCGTCGACTGGATTGCCGCCACTGCCGTCTACATTGGCGTCAGCATCAACTTCAAGGCGCTGCTTCGATTCCCGTTTTCTCTCTTTATAGCTCCATGGCTGGCAAAGTACAAAGACTTTGTACAGTTTGGCAGGGAGTCTGTCGCGCTCCGGCGCGAATTACTGGCAAGCGGCGTATCCAAGGACGACCTCCCCAAAGACATGCTCCAAGCCTTCATCGATGCCGAGGACCCAGATTCCAAGGTGAAAATGACATCGCAAGAGATTCAAGCGGAGAGTGTCGGCATGCAGCTCGCCGGCAGCGAAACCACGGCCGCATCACTAACATGGGCACTGCATCTGTGTACTCTGTTCCCTGATGCGCTGCGTAGAGCGACGCTCGAGGTCCGAAGCCAGTTCGGCGTCAGCCACCTGATTCGATACACCGACTGCCGGAAAGCTCTGCCATTCCTGGAATCTTTTGTCTATGAGACGTTCCGCTACACACCCATCACCTCTGGCTTCATGCCCCGCACGTCACCAAAAGGCATGGAGCTCCAAGGCCACTACATCCCGGCGGGCACCAAAATAGCCTTTAACCTGCTTGCCCTGAACAACAGACGAGACGTGTGGGAGACACCCAAAAACTTTATCCCTGACCGATTCATTGACAACGAAGAAGCTAAGAAGAACGTTTTTGCGTTTTCTTACGGCCCACGCAGTTGTGTTGGTCAGAACCTGGCATGGATGGAAATCATGACGATCCTGGCCAACCTGCTACTGCACTTTGACATTGCGCTCCCAGAGGGCGCCGTGTATGGCCCCGACAATGTAGACAGAAATGGTATTCCGTTGCTGATGGAGACACAGTGCCACATTGTCTTTGCGCCAGTTCATCCAGAGCGAGACTGCAGGCTACGGTTGTCGCGAAGGAAAGACGTTATTACGTCAGTGTAATACGACAAATTTTAAATGTGTTTATAAATCTATCCAACAATCGACTCGCGTGCTATATTATGTGCATCATTTTATCCCAAGATAGTGCCACCCACCTCCCAACTACTGGTCCAAGAATTCCGTGTGAACCTTTTGGCCTTTGGTCGCATCCAGGTAAGCGACAGTGCCGATTCTCGTCTCGTCATCAATGCACTCCATGGCAGCCTCTGCAACCTGGTCCGGCTGCAGTCTTGCCAGTCCCATGTTTCTCATGTCCTCCTCGGGGGTGTAGCCGGGGCCCGACTTGTCAGTGGGCACGCGAAAGGACATGTTCTTGTCAAAGCCCGTGGCAATGGCTGTGGGCGCGACGGCATTGACGCGAATTCGAGGTCCAAATGAGCGGCAGGCAAAGGTAAACTGAGCAGCGCCGGCCTTGGCGGCACCGTAGGCGGCGATGCTAGCATGTGTCTTGAAGGACGAGGACGAGGTGATGCTGACGACATTGGCCATGATGTCGGGGTGCTCGTTCCAGAACTTGATGGCCTGCTGCGTGGCGTAGATTGGAGCAGTCAGGTTGACAGCAATAGTATCCTTGACATGCTCGGCCGTGATGGCGAGAAAGGGCGCGCGGAGATAGCCAGCGTTGTTGATGAGCACAGAGAAGCGCGAGAACTTGGCGACGGTTTCGGCAATCAACTTGTCAATCTCCTCCGTCTTGGACACGTCACAAGCAATAAAGGCAGCAGTTCCCTCGCCGTGCTCCTTGTTGATGGCGGCGACGGCCTCGTTGCCCTGCTCAACGGCAACGTCGCTCACAACGACAGTGTAGCCGCGGCGGGCGAGGATCTGGGAAATAGCAAGACCTACTCCAGCGGCACCGCCAGTGACAAGCGCAACTTCTCTCACGGGCATGTTGGGGGGGAAATCCTGATGACTAAAGGTGATGTTTGTGTGGCCCTCAAATAGAGGACTGGAAACTGTGTGTCTTGTCCTGCAGCGCAGGTGCGCATCTTCAAGGAGATGGTTCGTAAACGCGGCACGCTTCCGCCTCGCCAACTAGTTAACCTTACTGAGGGATAAATACCATGAACCAACGTACAAAGCTGAAAGCCCAGAACGGGGTTAGTACGGAACATGACCGCTAATCTGGAATCTGGATCATGTCATAGTGGCGAGTTCCGTTCAGCCGCACATCAGCCACCACCAAGAATCTAACCGAGGTTTTCCGTTCATCGCCGTTAATTCGTTAGTTCTTGGTGGCGGCTGACGTGTGCGGCTGAAGTGAGCCCGCCCGCGAATACTTTTGTCCCTAGCGGGGAGTCTTTTCTTGAAACGATTTAACCACCAGCCAGAGGGTATCATTGTAATGGAGTTGGCCATTTTTAGCGTCGAATCTAGAATGTCTGAATATAAGAAGGCCTGATAAATCCACAATTAGTGGTTCCACCTTTTGCTTTTGCGCGATAGAATCTTTGCAGATTGGGGGTTACTATCGATACTATCTAAAGGGGGGGTTTGCGCCTTGGCTCTACTTTGACTAAGTGTACTCCGTGTACTCCGTAGCAGGGTAGCGGAGACATGAGGTGCCATTTGGCATTACCCTCGTTGGAGATGCGCATTCCTCTGATAGACGTGCTTTGGTAGTAGTCAGTGTACTGGTATTAGTGACAATTTGGCAATCGAGTTTAGCTGTTATTTATATACTCGAAAGAAGCCACACCACGAAAGAGCAAAATATTCAACCCATCCCTCATCGCCCATTCTCAACTTATCCTTTTGCAAACAGATGCTCCTTCTCCGTAGCGCTCTATGTACTTGCCAATGGCAGCTAGCGTAAAGTGAAATTTGTAGTTGGGGTATCTCATGCCGCCTGGGCACGCAAAGATGCCCTCCAAGGAGCCTGGTAGCCACTCGCCGGTCGCTTGCTGGTGGCTCATGAGCCACTGGATGCCTCGCCGCAGGGCATCCTTATTGGAGCAGTGGGCGGCAATAAGACCCGTAAGAGCATATGCAGTACAGGTTACTTGGCTGCCAGCAGCATCTTGCACGTAGTGCTTCTTGCTGATGCTGGTGAGGTCCTCGCCCCAGCCGCCGTCCTCGTTCTGGTACTGCAGAAGAAAGCGGCAGGCGTCACGGCATGTTTCGCTGTTGCTTTCCCGCAGACCAACAGTCTCGAGACCCTGGAGAGCAAACATGGTGGCGTACGTAAAGCACACACCCCAGGATGCGATCCAACCACCGCACGGAAACTGCGCCTTGATGAGGTAGCGCACGCAGCGGCCAATGGTGGCCTGAATTTCCATAGGACGGTGGTGGGGGTATGCTTCTGTGAATGTCTCGAGGCAGAGCAGGACGGAGCTTGTGCATTCGGGGTACAGACTCTCCGTCATGACATTGTCGTAGAGCTCGGTGACGTTGAGCAGCTCCAGCGCTTTGGGGGCGCGAAGTGGCTCAAAAGCCGAGTAGCCACCGCATTTGTTCTCCATGCCCAGGATGAGATCGACCGCCTCCATCAGGCGTTGGTCCGAAACCAGCTTGGGCATGCTGTCAAGAGCCTGAAGCTGAATCACGGCACGAACAGCCTCGGCTGTAGTGTCAGAGACGGCATATGCCTGATCTCGTGTGCTAAAGGGCCACGCGCCCTTGGTTGGCTGTCGGTAGCCTTGCGACACACCAAGGGGGTTCTCGGTGATTTGCGAGACATTGATGAACTCGAGTGCTCGGAGCATAGCATCATGATTCTCAGGACGCTCAGCCAGTCCTCCGTCCAGGGCAGCCTGCACGGTGAAAACAGTGTCCCACAAGGACGTGCCGTTGGTACCCGAAGCCGCCATGCCTTCGCGACACATCCACATGGGATCGATGATTCTGTCCGCCATGCCCTTGACCCAGTGACTATTGCTGCCGTGCGCGTGGAGCATGACCAGCATGTTGGAGGCGAAGTTGACGGGCGCAATGCATAGGTAGCTCGTATTGCGAACCTCCATCTCGACTTGAAACAAGGCCTCATCCAAAGCTTTGCGGCGCAAGAAAGGCACCTTGATGTACTCGTAGGAGCACAGAGCACTTACCACGCCCTTTTGTAGCATCGTGGGAGGAAAGAGGCGATCGTTGTCGCTAATGTTTGTCCTCTGCGCGAACCAGTCAATCTCGTGGTAGGGCATGTCGTAGAGCTCCTCGCGAAGCTCCTGGATGAGTGGTGTTATTTGCGGAGTAAAGCGGTGTCCGAAAAGATAGCTCATGCTAACATAGACATTGCGCGTATGAACCCACCAGTTGCCAGGGTTCAACGGCAGGAAGCCTGGCGCCAGAAGAGGCTCTGGTATCAGAGGAATCATGCCACTCCACTCGTAGGCTCCCAGCACGCACATCCAGAACTTGCCCCATGTTGGCAGAGCTCTCGCACTTCCCATTCTGTGCAGTGCAGCGCGAGCATCCAGCAGGACGGGATGTGATGGTGACACGCCAAGGATACGCAACATGGCATAGTTGATGGTGGTACCAAAAACAGTCGAGGGGCTGTTGATCCAGAGACCCCAACCGCCTTCCTCGTTGGCAAAGTTGAACAAGTATCGAATCATTTCATTCTTCATGGCCTCGGGAAATGTGATGCCACAGATGTACGAGGCAATAACAATGCCGCTGGTAACGAACAGGGGACCGTCGTCGTTGCAGCCCCAGTGTCCGTCTTGGGTCTGTAGACGCTTGAAGAATTCCCATCCGTTGTCAAGAGTGTCTTGCGCGCAGGTTGGCGTGCTCATCTTGGGGAGTTGATAGTCCTGGCCCAGCCAGTAGTTTTCTGCAAAGGTCTGAGGTTGTCTTGTCGCAACGTCTGCCTCGACATATTCCCACATGTGGCGGCCCTCGTGGACTTTGAGCCGCCACCGCCTGAGGTCGGTGCTGTATTCAGACGCCGCTTTGCGATTAACACGGCCGGCAGACCCAGTGACCATGTCAATATCAGCGGCAGGCATCATGTTGGTGTTTTTGGCTCGATTTCTATAAAGAAAACAAGGGGAACAGGAACAGCAACAGGCAAAACGGCCTCGAGTGAAGTTGAAGCAAGGTTCTACGCGCCCCCGTTAAACTGTGATATCCAGGCAGCCGTCACATTCAAGTTCAGCTGGTGTAGAGCGTCAATGCACAACGGCGGCTGGCACCAAACAACAGGACAATTGTCTTCCGTTGGCGTCAGCCCCGGTTGGGTCTTGAAGCTGGCCAATTCTGTAATACTCGTTTAGCTGGTTCTTATTGAGCCGTTGATTACTTTGTCGGCGCACCCCCCTCCCCCCACTCGTTAGTAGTTGTTGCGTGGAACTCGGTACATAGCTAGGACCATTGGAGATAAGGGTATGGCTTTATTAATGGCTTGATGGATTTACGCCTAGCTTCGGCCGTACCAGCTAAGCGAGGAGACGGTAGCTGGGTTTGGAAGGTGAAGACTTTAATAGACAGACCCCATCATGATTTTAGAAAAACTCCGGCGCATTACTGATAAACACCGCTGCTCGCAGCCGCGCACCCCCCTCACTAGTTGTCAGGTAAGATTAAGAATGATGAGGGAGGGACCTTGTCTCGGCAAATCACGATGCATGCTTTTGTAAAGAAGCACAATGAGGCCGAAGCTGTGTTCAGCCTAGCCATATGTGGGACTGCATAAGCACAAGTGTTGCGAGCAGACACTTTAATTCACAGTTTTGTTTGTCTTATTTTTTCTTCTAGACCTGACCTGCCATACCCTTATCAGGATTCTTAGTGGCCTTTGGCCGCCAGGCGGGAAAATATCATCATCATTATAGCTGATTGCTTCGTGGATTTTCGAGAAAAGAAAAAAAAAACGTCACAGATTGCAGGACGAATCCGTACATCGACCTGGTACTCTTGGTCGTCTTTCCATTGTGTAAGATGCTTGCTTCAGCCATCAACGCCTTGCTTGACGCCGTTGGCCACTTTGGCTATCTGTCAACGGCCTGCACGACGGTTGTCATCCTGCTGGGTTATCGCCTTATTTATCAACTCTTCTTCTCCCCGCTCCGCCATATTCCAGGCTCAATATGGTCTCGACTGTTCGCGTCATATTCCGTCCTGAAGCGCGTTCTCGCCCAAGGCGCTAAGTCTGTGCAGGATGACTACGAGTCCTTTGGCGACATTTACGTTCTCAAGCCGAATGGCATCAGCATAAGCAACCCCAAGGATATCAAGACTGTCTTGTCCTCTCAAGAGTTTGTCAAGACAGATGTATACAAGATGCTCGACATCAAGGGCCGCGCCAGCATCTTCACCACGCGCGTCCCAGCACAGGCCAGCCAGCGTCGTCGCCAGATTGGACCTTATATGAACCACGGTTATTTGAGCCGCATGGAGCCACTGATTCTACAATACAGCATTGTTGCCATCAAGAAGAAATGGGACGCTGAGCTGGAAAAGGCAGGCGGCAAATCAATCACCGTCAACTTTCGCGACGACACGCAATATGCCACCTTTGACACTGTCGGCATGCTCGCTTTCGGTCGAGAGTTTCGCGCGCTGGAAACAAATGACCCAACCATTATCCGCTGGATCGAGGCTACAGGATTCTATCTTGGCATGACCAAGAACTTTCCCTTGCTCAACTGGTACCCTTTCTCCCGCCTCATCAAAACCAAGAAGGAAGCGTATGAGAGCTTCGTCTCATACGCTGAAAAGTCGGTCGAACAGCGCCGTGCTATTCTCGACGGTGGTGCGCCAGACCCCAAGCCCGTCGATCTCCTCCAGGCGTTCATGGATGCCGAGGACCCCGAATCCGAGAGGGCGCGAATGACTACCCACGAAGTCAGCACGGAAAGCATTGCCATGCAGCTAGCTGGCAGCGAGTCGACGTCATTTGTGGTGTCGTGGGTGCTGCATCTCCTGACGCTGTATCCCAAGTTCTTCAATCGCGCGGTGGACGAGGTCCGCAGCCAGTTCGATGACGGCCATCTTGTTGGTTTCGATGACTGCAACAAGAGGCTTCCCTTTCTGACTGCGTGCGTCTATGAGACACTTCGCTACTCACCCATCACTTCAGGCTTCATGCCACGCGTCAATCCCACAAATGGCATCGTCCTCCAAGGACACTACATCCCTGCCGGTACTGAGATTGCCATCAATATGATTGGAGCGCATGCCAACAAGGACATCTGGGACAAGCCCTACCTGTACGACCCAACGCGATTCCTCGATAATGACGAGGCCAAGCGCAACGTCTTTGCCTTTTCCTACGGTCATAGAAACTGCATTGGCAGAAATTTAGCCTGGGTGGAGATGATGGTCATCTTGGCTAACATACTGAAGGACTACGATATTTCTCTTCCTAAGGGCAGCTTTTGCGGCCCTCACAATGTAGACGAGATGGGCAGGCCGTGCATCATGCCCACTAAGAACACGCTCTTCACCACCCCCAAGTATCCTGAGCGTGACTGTCTTATTGTAGTTAGTAAGAGGCCTAAAGAATAAATGAAGTTATATTCTCAAAAATTTGCCCCAGTTTGCCTTGATACAAGCCAGTATGAGTACATGTGCAAATCGGATGATGTTATTACTTGAATCTCTTATTCTTGTTGTTCCCAATGCTGCCCGACTCGTCAGCCACAGCAGCTAGCTATTCTTATAGCCGGTATGGATACTTGTTTAAGTGGATGCAATCCAACGAAATGGGCGGACACGGTTACAACGATAACTCTAATCCTAAAAAGTAACCTAGTAACCCTAACCTTAGAACCCCGAATTTTACAACATAAGATTTAGAACTTATCACATTATGCTATTCCTATTAGGGTTTAGCGCCGCGCTAGTGACTAGTACTATATTAGTGTGACGCTAGTGGAATTTTTAGCTAATTAGAGGCTAAAGCACCTTAAGGCACTATAACACCATAGCCTAATTTTCGTGATAATCACTCTATACCCCTATTCCTCCTATTAATAATAACATAGAAACACTTAATACCCTCACTTCCCGTATATTTAAGTGAGCTGAACCTGAACCTAGTGCGCCAGGCACAGAATAACGCTAAGCTAGTGCTAACAGCTGCCTCTTGCCTTAAGAGCTTCGCCGGCGCGCCAGAGGCTCCGTCAGCCGGCGCGTCAGAGGCTCTATCAGCCAGTGCCAACAGCTGCCTCCTGCCTTAAGAGCTACCCTAAGAGCTGCCTTAAGAGCACTATATCTTTAAAAATCATAACACATATATAATATAGGTTTATTATAATCTATGTATAATCCCCTGTAAAATTATATAGAGACCTTATATAGGTATTTTAAATTAAGTATAGTTTACGTGATAAGATTTAAATCTTACGTTGCAAAATTCGGGGTTCCTAACCTTAACCTACCTGTGGCTGGTGTCAACAGTTAGGAGCATGGTATGGAGAAAAGAACCCCCGCTTGAGAGACCCCCACCTTGATTACGAAAATCCCCGCCAGAGATATAGTGCACGTGGCCTAAGCGTATGGCTGCTTACGCCAGTGGCTGTACCCGTTATTATTCGTACCCTCCCTGGGTTCATCTCCCCACCCCCCTCCCCCATTCACCTCCCATTGACCTTGGCAGATTTCGGCTTGGAATCCGCCGCCCATGGCACTCAACTTGGACTTATGGGTTGGATTTTGGCATCAGCACCAGAACTACATCCCACCGAGCTTGTCTGCTTGCTTCTACATGACGGGCAACAAGAAGCTGTCTGCTTGCTTCAACATCGGGGAACAGAAAAACCGCCTTTGCCTTTGCAAACAACAGCATCACACAAACATGGATGGGCATTTGATGACCCAGGTTCAGGGCATCATTGCTGCGTTGAGAGAGCTGCGCCTTGTGCCCATTCTCGCCACTGGTCTCGTGGCCTGGTTCGCCTACAGGTTCCTCCATGCAACGCTCTTCTCGCCCCTGAGAATGGTTCCCGGCCCCCTCGTCGCCAGACTCACCTCTAAGCGCGGCCATGTCAACAACTTCTCTGGGCAGGTCGCCGCGCAGGTACAAAAGGACTGCGAAAAGTACGGCGACGTCTACGTTTTCAAGCCCAACGCCGTCTGCGTCAACAACCCCGCCGACGTGCGTATTATCCTCGGATCGCAAGACTTTCGCAAGGCCGACTTCTTTGACGTCTTTGACGACGGATCCATCAAGAACATCGTGTCGCAGAGAGATCCTGCTCTCGCCAGCCGCCGCCGCCGCCAGATTGGCCCCTATCTCAATTATGCCTACCTAAACAAGATGGAGCCTGTCATCCAGCGACACGGCTACCAGGCCATGCAGTCCAAATGGAACAGGCTGATCAGCGAGAACAAAGGCAAGCCGACCGAGGTGAATTACCGAATCGACACGCAGCTAGTAACCTTTGACATTATGAGCGCCCTCGCCTTTGGCCGCGATCCTGACACGATTGGTCACGGCAGCTCCTCCGTCACAAAGTGGTCGGCCATCATCATGGATCTGCTTGATTACACTGCCATCCTCGCTCTCCTGTCGCTGCTACCCTTCTCGCTCATCATGCGTCCCTGGAAGTCCATGTACCAGGAGCTGGCAGACTACAGCAAGGACGCCGTCTCAACCAGAAAGGACCTTCTCAAGACGGGCGTCGAGGCCCCTGCCGATATGCTTCAAGCATTCATCGAGGCCGAGGACCCCGACTCCCAGGTCAAGATGTCGCCTCCCGAGATCCAAGCCGAGTGCATCATGATGATGTTGGCAGGCAGCGAGACCACATCCAGCGCCATCATGTGGGTCTTTCACCTACTCCTTCTTCACCCGGACAAGCTGAACAAGGCGGTTGACGAGGTGCGCTCCGTCTTTGATGCCGACCATTTGATCCTGCACCGCGAGGTCCTTTCCAAGCTGCCCTTTATCGAGGCTGTCGTCTACGAGGCGCTTCGCGTGTCTCCGACAACCGCCGGCGTGACGCCTAGAATCTCGCACGACCGCGGCATCGACATCCAGGGCCACTACATTCCTCCTGGCACGGAAATCTACGTCAACCTGCGATCGACCAACATGAGCGAGGATATCTGGAATAAGCCTGAGCGTTTTGAGCCTGAGAGGTTCATTAACAACGAAGAGGCTAAGAAGAACCTCTTCACTTTCTCTTACGGCCCGCGCAACTGCATCGGTCGTAACCTGGCCTGGGTCGAAATGCTCACCATTATCGCTAACGTCCTCAAGGACTACGACATGGCTCTTGCTCCTGGCAGCCCCTTTGGCCCCGACAATGTGGGAGAGAATGGCGAGCCCCAGCTACTTCCCGCTAAGTGCTTTATCGCGTCTTTCCCGTCAAATGCGGAGAGAGACTGCAGAATGCTAGTTACAAACAGAAAGTAGCATAGCAAGATTAATGATTTCGAGTATATTCATGGGAGCCTACTAATAGATAATAGCAGTCTAATCAGCAAACATGCTACTCGGAACGGGTCTGTTGGGACAATTTCGAGCAGTCCCGTCCACCATACTCCAATACTCAGCGTAGACGAGTGACTATATATACTATATTAGTAGGCGCAACACCAACGATACGTATCATGACTTATTCTTACAGTAACCTACTCCAATTGACCTCACTAGCTTATCTAGAATATATATAAGTACATCTTAATAGATAAATAACAAGATTGCCTAGAGAAAACCCTCTCTATCTATGCCCTACTGTTGCACTACTGTTGCGGTAGTCTTCTTGGCTTACGTCCGGGCTAGGGACAGCCCTTATGTTCCGTCTATACTAACTAAGCAGGTGTATATACTATATATAGCCTATATATAGCTATAAGTAGCTAGAATCTAGCTAGTACTAGCTAGTAAGAATTAAGCCTTTATATTA